>JXCR01102059.1:0-24104 GCA_002079205.1 Phalaenopsis hybrid cultivar
AAGAAAGTTCATACAACAATAATAAACAAATAACACTTATCTGAAACTCTTTCTCAAAGCAAGTCCTTCGTAGTCTCTCTTAAAAAATGTAGGAAGAAGAAATCTCTCACTTCTCTTCCTCTCTAACACTTCTTAGAGACGAATCAACACTTAAACTCACCACAAAAACTCAAATCTATAAAAAAAATAACTAACTAATGGTGTGGAATGTAGGTGTGTGTAGAGGAAAGCTGAAATGAGTGGAGGAATTAGAAATGGTGCAAAGGGGGGGGGGTTTCTGATAAAATTTTGACCCTAAATATAGCCTAGGTCGGTTCTCCAATAGGTGCATCCAAAAGCTCTTCAAAAAGTGTCCAAATTTGTCAAATCTGCTAGAAACAGGGCTTCCACCGACACTGGTGTTGTCGATCTCAGAGGCCCGTAATTAAATCCAAAGTTTCTGTCAAATGGCACCGTCGACGCCCAGTCTGGTGCCGTCGACACTGAATAAATTTTGAACTTCTTCATTTTTGCTTTAAATTTCATCCTTTTTGCTTCCTTTTTGCTCTAAGTCCTCAAAATCAATAACCTGCAATAAAACATAGAAAATACCATCCATTAAAGTGTAATATCACCAAAAATGAGTATAAAATATGGGTCTAAAAATGCATATATTTCCATTAAAGTGCAATATCACAAAAAATAAGTATAAAATATGGGTCTAAAAATGCATATATTTTATGCAATATCACCAAAAATAAGTATAAAATATGGGTCTAAAAATGCATATATTTTTGGTGTATCGCCAAACTTAAATGTTACTTGTCCTCAAGTAACTCCTCTATTACATAAAAATATGACTTATGGTAAAGATTTTAACTTCTAGATTTCCATATCTTAGTTCACTAAATATAATAGCATCACTTAAGAAAAATTCTAAACAACTCCAGTTAATACTAAAAGTATAAGAATATCTAGTAGTCAAGTCTAAGATTTTTTATTCTCTATTATTTTCAAGGAAAATTGCAAATGATTCATATTAAAGCCACTTAGAATATCTATATGAAAAAGAACTTTATGAAACTTTACTAGTAAATATGCTAATACTGAAATATAAGTTTAGAAAATGTAGCCAAGCCTCTTATATTGAAATATAAGTTTAGAAAATGTAGTCAAGCCTTCTTCTTTAAGTTGATTCAAGTGAAGCCAATTTTTAATTAGGCATCTCCTCAAGCTACTCCCCACATCTTTTTTTTTTCTTTTTTTTTCTTTTCAGGTCTTTTCTTTTCTTTTCTTTTCTTTTTCTTTTCATGTGAGGATTACTATATCTGGATAGCCTTTAATGATTTTGAACTTCATTATTCCTTTCGTAAAGTTAAAAACTTTTCACATTTCTTCACTTTATAAATTTATATTAGCTTTAAAGATTTTTCATAAAGTTATAATATTTTCTTCTTACATGAATCTCTAAGATTTTTAATACTTCCAAAATACAAATTCCTTTACTAAAAATAGAAAAACATAGTCTTATTCTATCATACCAAATAATCTTAATCTCTAAAATTAACCTTAATTATTAAAAATTTTTACTTAAGCTTAATATATATTTAGAAACGTAGATACAGTTATCCAAAGTTATCCTCTAATACCAAAGGTCATGTTAAAAATATTTAAAATATTTTGAAAATACAATTAATTGAGGACAAATAAAATTAAGTTTCTTTTCTTTAAAAAGGAATTTCTCTTCCCCCAAACTTAAATTTTTAAAAGATTTTAAATGAAGAACTTGAAAAATTAAGGGTTAAAGAAAACATTTAATACATAAAGAAGAGACATACCTGTTGAAGGTTATGATTTGAAACTTAACTTTGAAATATTTCATATGTTAATATGAAAAGCTACATGACTTAAAACATTAAATAACACATAATAAATATAAAAAATTTGTTGAGAAAGAGTTAACTACAAGTACATCTAATAAAGTACTAAAAACCAATAATAGTATTAAAAACAGTCTCATAAATCCACAGTTCACAACACAACATACAACAAAAATAAAGTGCCACAGTCCACAAACAAATAGACTCAACAATAAACTACAATTAAACATAAAAAATAAACAAAAAACTAACTACAACATCACCAATCATTGTCTTCTTCTTCTTCTTCTTCTTCTTCTTCTTCTTCTTCTTCTTCTTCTTCTTCTTCTTCTTCCACATCCAAATTCTGCTGTTGATATGGAGTAAAAATAGGGTGAGTAGGAAACTGAACTGAGTGATCACATTTCATGAATTTAACCATTGCATCATCATAAGCAGCATCGTATTCAAACTTTTGTCTTATCAAATCATCAAAATGAGCATTTTTGCCCTCCATATTTTCCATTATATGATCCAATCTCAAATAATGTCCCTGTTGGATTATCATTTGCTCCAGAAGTTTTTGGATAGTAGGAGTACTTGAAGTACCTGAATTAGAAGGAATATCCCTGGTCCTACTTTCAGATCTCCATCCAACATGAGATTCAGAAGTCTTGATATTAGCAGGCCCAATAGGTCTTAGAGATTCAATCCTCTCCTCTAATAGAGCCTACATCTATCCTTTTCATCTGCTGGATACGGAAGTTTACGATGACCCTTGTAACCTCGTTATGATGATTTGTTGGTACCATTCTTCCAAAAGTAAAATAATGTCAGGCCTTGGATACTACATTTAACATTGAAAGAGAAAAGTTTACCTTAACTCCATTCTTCACCTTCCAGGTTCCTCTTCCATCAGTAAGAAAAGAAATAACCTCATCCAAAGCCTCATTCGTAGTAGAAAACAATTTGTACTGACAGCTATATACATCTTCCAATTGATAAAACTCATTAATTTTTCTCAGAGTAAACTCCACCATTTTCCCTTGAACAAACACAAATTCTTCAGAAGTCTCCTTGAAATTGGCGTAGAACTCCATTTACTATGCCAATAATTGCCTCGGCAGTAAAGTAGCAGAAATTCTCCCACTACCGAGCATTGATTATTCTCTTGACTTCTCCTCCCAGATTCTTAATTCCTCAATCCATAATCACTTTTTTAGTTGTACGTAGACTATTGAAGCAAATATTCGCTTTGTAATTGAGAATTTTTTTATCATCAAAATCTACCTTTCTCTTTCCTTTGCTCATTACAGGTGCCATGGTAAATCTACAAAAATTTGATAAAATCTAAATAAATTCCCAAAAATTCTGAAAATCATAATGTGGAACATTTTAAACTTAAGTCTACTAAGTAAGAGTTTTTCATCAAAAGAATTTCTCAAAATCTTCCAAAAGAATCTCAAATATTTGGATCTCGGTAATGTGAGATAAATCCTTGGTGAAAATAAAAAATTTTGGGTTCAAAGTGTAGCTCTTACCCAGAGAAGATGAAATCCAAACTTTGTTTGCCTTAAAATTGCCTCAAGTCCAGCAATAGCGAGCCCTAGGTGCAAAAACCGAAGGTTGAAGGTGACTCAAGGGGTAAAAATGGCGTTTCACTGTGCTAATAAAAAATTTTAAGGGAGTTTGGGTTGATTCGGGTCGATGGTACTCTCGGCGCCCATCCGACACCATCAGCACGAAAGGCCAAAAATTCACTATTTTGATTTTTTCAATTTTCTCTCAATTTACTCCAAAGTTCATATAGTCTTTTTGAACATTAATTTTCATCTAAAAATAATTCACAAACAACACCAAACTAACTTTTATATATGAAAATACACTTTTTACAAATATATTTTTCTAATCACATCTTCACAACTTCACATCTTCAAAGTAAACTAACTTATAAATCAACGTTGAAATCAAGCCACAACACTAGAACGCTCACACAAAACTATACACATAATCAAAGTTCTAAAGCTAAGTAAAGTAAATCAAATCAAATCCACACAATTACATTAAAACATAAGTATTTTAAAATTTTAGAGAGCCCAACTTCTTCAATTAATCTGCCTCTTCTTCAGTACTTTCTCCTCCTTTAATATCTCTCATAGACTAGTAATGAACATATAACTTGTAGAAGGGTTGGTACGGGAACTAATCAGTTGAATTTTCATCAATCCATCCATTTTTCTTGAACATCTATACCAATCCTGCTTCAATTATTCCTATATGATCAAAGTTCTCCTTCATTCTCCAATCTAGGTGATCAAAAAGGTAGTTAAGATTTACTATCGCATTTGTAATACCCTGAAGTTCTCTTTCTATTTTCTTCATTCTCCTCTCTAATGATATTGAACTTCCAACTATTTGTGGCATCAATGGTGTTGAAGCATGTGATGAATGCTCCAAAATACAATCTAATGCTTCATTTCCATTTCGTATGTAATTTCCATTAATAGGAATCATGGGCTACCAATGTAGTAAAACTTTTTCCCAACTTTAATATGGAACTTAAGATTGACTGCAAAGTAGGAAAATTGTAGAAGGATGCCCAAGTCCATATATTGGCCTATTCATGATAATACTCATAACATATTTGAAAATAATAAACACTATATCAATGGGTTTTTCTATTTGAATGCAATAGTTTAGAATGACACTTTCTTTTGTAACTCTACTAATATTCATGGTAGGTAGTTCTTTTGTAGATATGAAGAAATGTCATTGTATTGAAATAGCAGAGAAACTAATGTATCCCTCATCTTTGATTTTTCAATTATCATGTTCATCCATAAAAAAAATTATATACTTCTTGCATCAACGATAAATTGGAACATTTTTTATCATATACAAATCATTAGTAAGAGCTAAAGTAAATGGTACAGCCTTACCTCGAATGAAGATAGCTCGTTGGGTAATTCCATGTAGGTTAGCATAAAACTCCTTTACTACGAGTACTACAACTGCAACGGTAGTGTAGCACAGAACTTCCCAACGTCTCTGTACAATGATTTTCTTGATTTGTGAACTTAGATTACTAACTCCGTGATGGAAAAAGCCTCTCTCCATGATAAGTCACTTCTTCGTGATGAATTTGTCCTATAATCTCTATGCGTCAAAACTAATAAACTTTATTCTATTAAAAACTCCATACCTTGAAGTATTTTTGGAATTGGAAGCCATGGAATTTGAAATTAGAAAGTTTCTGGACGTCCAATTTAGTTTTTAGGACTTTAAAAACACCTCTCGGTGGTTATTGTGGAGTGAAATCTCGCCAGAGTTCGCTAAAACCGCTCAACACGATACAGTAATCCTCACATACAAAAAGAAGAAGAAAAAAAAATTAATGGATAAAAAAGATAAAAAAAAGAATAAAGTGAGGAGAAGCTTGAGGAGAAGTCATAATAAAAAATTGGTTTCACTTGAATATTTCTAGAGTAAGGAACTTAGAAAAAGCATAAGCTTGCTTTTTATACTTATATTAGTAAAAATTATTTTTAAGAGAGCTCTTAAGTCTAGAAAGTAAAGTTCATAGGATTCGAAGTTTGAAAAATCTGCATATATTTCTGAACTAGATAGGAAAACAAATTTCCAAGTTTTAATAAATATTTTAGACCCTAGGCTAGTCTGATTCACTAGAAGATCTTCTAATTTGAACACATTTTTAGAACAAAATCTTAGCAATTCTAAAGGATGACCCATTAACTCTAATTTATGTAAATTATTTTAAAAATGTAGTATTGCTTGATGACAAGTAATGTTTAAGTTTGGGGGATTTTGATACGCCTAAAAATGTACTATTTTGTATGCTTTATTTTATAATGTTGTTTTCACTTTAAAGTTATGTTTTCTTGTGTTTTTGGTTGTAGGTACATCAAATTGAAGAATTTGGAGTGATTGGAGAAAAAGGAACAGAAATAGACCAAAACGGAGCAAACCGGAGGGTCAAATTGGGGCACACCGGAGCCATGAGGACCTAAACTGGACACTTAAGTACCTGTGCCCGGCGCTTAAGCACCAAAAATGGTGCTTAGGTGCCACCAGATAGAGAGAAGGGCGTGGCGCTTAAGCACCCATGAATCGGAGCTTAGGCACCGATGACGGTTTTCAACATAACTTCTAAAATATACATCGGATTTGGACAATTTTTTAAGCAGTACTTCATGCATCTTTTGGGAAATTCATTGGAATTGATAAAATGAACTTTCTAGAAAAATTTGGGGTGGTTATATGGAGTTTTGAAGAGGCACTTAAGGTACCACTTGGAAGATTCAATGAATAAGGACAGTTTTGAAGAGACACTTAAGAATCTCTTGGGAAATTATAAAAAAAGGCTTGGAAATGCTTTTTAAATATCTCTTAAACTCTTGAATTAATTAGAAGAAGTGAAGATGGCTTGGATAAGAAGAAGAAGGCTTGGGCGTGAGCCCTAAGTGGGGCGGCAAGGTGAGAAAGAATGAGAGAGTGAGTGAGAGATTTCTTCTTTTCTTTTCACTTTGTTCTTGGAGAGGATTGTAAGGAGATTGCTTTTGCTATACAAGGAGAGTTTGATTTCTATTAGAGATAAATATTTTTATTGTAATTTGATTTGAATTTGGTACTTTATTTGTATGGTTTCAAAGTCTTGTTCAACGAAAAGTTCTTATTGTTTCTTCATGAGTAGTGAGTTGTTTTCTTTACTCTTCCCTCTTGTAATGAGTTAGTATGCATGTGTAGGATATAGAATTGAGTAGAGTGAGAATATATTGTGATGATTCTATTTTGTTGTTAATTTACATGTAAAATTGATCAACTTGCATGTTAAAATCTGTTGTGAGAACATGCAAGATCCGGGATGGTGTTGTCTCAATCAACTGTGGTAGAATCACATGAGATTGTATGGATGAGAATGTAGTCCATATGGTTGAGTGCAAATAAATAGGGAAATAATCTTTAATGGGTGTAGAATTAGAGGACTTTAGAGTGACAGGCTAAAGCTCCCTAATTTGGTCTATTGTTTTAGGTTTTGATGCGAGATGTTAGCCTCCAAGTGGAGGGATTAGATGGAACTCTAGAGTGAGAGCTAGTATCTTCCCTGCCTAGCCCGTCTTCAGAACTATTCAAATTTTAGATTAACCAATGTTCTTTATAGAATCTCTAGTAAGGGTAAAGAATTTAATTGCTCCTATTTGTCACAATCTCTCTCACTACTTATTTTACTTTTACACATGTGACTAATTTCATTGCCTGAGGAAGAGTACTTTTAATATATTAAAAACCCTACTTTCTAATTTTCACTAAGTATTTTAATTTAGAAGTAGAAGTGGTATTGTAGTGATAATTGTGGGATAAAATCAAAACCAATTTTTTATCGACCTTCCAAGCTAGGGAATGTTATTCTAAACTAGATTTTCTCTTGAAAGTCGTCGTGATTAACCTCGATCTCCGTGGGATTAATATTTGGAGCTTAATCAGAAAGCCCTATATTACTTGATAATGATGCGTTTACTTGCATAGAATCCGTAGAAATATAATTGAAATCTCACTTTGCTTGGGATTAAGTTTTCGATGTCATTACCGGGGATTCAAATCTTCAAGTAGTGGCGTCAACTTCTTAAATTCTACATATAAAAAAAGAATGTTGGGATCACCAACCAGTAACTTATCTTATTATAATTAATTCATTTTTCTCACTTACTTCAACAATCACTCCTCTTTTCTTCAGAACACAGTGAATTGGGCTTACCCACACACAGTCTGAAATAGGATATATAATTCCAGCATCTAACCATTGTAAAATTTTTTTTAACAACTTCTTTCATTATTGGGTTTAATCTCCTGTAAAGATCATTTTTATCTTTGTATTGTTCATATAATAAAATTTTGTGCATACAAATTGAATGACTAATTCCTTTAATATCTGCTAAAGTCCATCCAAAAGCCTTTTTATATCTTTTTAACATTTCAATTAATTTTTGTTCTTGAATTTTAGTTAACTCAGAAGATACAATAAAAGGCAATGTAGATGATTCTCCTAAAAATACATATTTTAAATGAGCAGGTAATACTTTTAGTTCAAGTTTAGGTGGTTTAATACTTAAAGAAATGAGATTTTTATTATCATTGTTCAACAAATCTAAAGTTTCTAATTTGTCCTGAATATAATCTAAATTCTCTTCTTTTATTTCGGCCACATTTTCACTAAATTCTTCTTTCTTTAATTTCTTTTTAAACTCTTTCTTAAATTACTTATTACTTAGATAATCAGTAACTTCCTTTCTAAAACATTCATTATCTTGTTATATTGCAGGATATTTCATAACTTTTGTAATATTAAATTTCACTTCTTGATCATCAACTCTCATTATTAATTCTCCTTTTTGCAAATCTATCACAACTCTCTATGTTGCAAGAAATGGTCTCCCTAAAAAAATATAAATCTCTTTATCTTCCTCCATATATAATACTATAAAGTCTATAGGGAAAATAAATTTATCTACTTTTACTAATACATCTTCTATAACTCCTTTAGAACAAGTGATTGATCGATCAACTAACTGAAGAGTTACAGTAGTAGGGGAAATCTCTCCTAAATCCAAATGTTTAAAAATTGATTGAGGCATAAGATTTATACTTGTTCCTAAATCACATAAGGTTTTTTCATAAAAATTTTCACCAATTGCACAAGTTATAGTAAAACTACCAGGGTCTTTTAACTTTTTAGAAAGCTATTTCTGGATAATAATGCTACACTCTTCACTAAGTGCAACAGTCTCATGATCTGCAAACTTCATTTTCTTATTTAATATATCTTTCATAAATTTCACATATCTTGGCATTTTTTCCAAAGCTTTAATGAAAGGAATGTTTATCGTTAACTTTTTAAGGATTTCCAAAAAAATTGTAAATTATTTATCTTTATTCTTTTATTTTAGTCGTTGAGAAAACAGAGGTGATGGTTTTTATAAGGGAACTTGTGTTTGTTCATTTTCATTATGGTCACTTTCCATCTCTTCCTTTTCCTCATCAACTTCTGTTTCTCTTTGGATTCTTGTTTCAACTTCTTTTCCACTTTATAATTGAATTGCTTTAAATTGTTCTTTATTTTGATCTTTGGGATTAACTTCTACAGTACTCAAAAGATTTCCTGAAGATTTGTTACTAAGTGTAGTAGCAATATGTCCTAATTGATTTTCAATATTTCTAATAGCAGCCCCTTGATTTTGTATTTGATTTCTCATATACAACATTACCTCTTCTATTGTTAACTTCTTTTCCTTAACTTATGGGTTAGGGTTAGAATTAAATCTAGGAGGATAATAAGGTCGATAATTATGATTTCCTTGGTTATTTAAATTTTCTGAGGGGTTCATTGAATTATTACAATTATTCCAACTAAAATTAGGATGATTTTTCCATCCAGAATTGTAATAGTTTGAATAAGGATTGTTATTTTGATTATTAAAAGCATTCAATGTGTTATTAAATGTTTGAGTATCAATTATCTGTCCTAGTGAAATTTCCTCCAATACTGGTGATATTTGAGAATAGTTCACTCCAATTTGATCAATCTTTTTTGATATAACAACAATTTGAGATGTTAAAATAGACATTGCATCAGATTCATGAATACTAGCTACTCTCTTAGGATTTACCCGTTCAGAGGGCAATTGAAAATTATTAGTAGTCATTTCTTCTATTAAAGAGTATGCTTCATCAAAAGGTTCTGACATTAAAAATCCGCCAGCAGCAGCATCTATAAAAACCTAAGTGATCCTACTAATCCATTGTAAAATGTTTGAATTATTAAACAATATGGTAAAGCATGGTGTGGACATTTTCTAAGGAGATCCTTAAATCTTTCTCAGGCTTCATATATTGATTCCCCTTTAAACTGACAAAAAGATGTAACATTGTTTCTAAGCTTAGCGGTTTTCGAAGGTGGAAAATATTTAACCAAGAAATTTTGTGATAGTTCTCCACAAGTTCTGATAGATCCAGATGCTAATGAGTTTAAACAAGCTTTGGCTTTATCCCATAATGAAAAAAGAAAAAGTCTAAGCCTAACAACATCATTAGACACTCCGTCATATTTAAAAGTAGCACCAATCTCGAGAAAACTAGCAAAATATAAGTTAGGATCTTCAATAGGTGTTCCTCCAAACTGATTATTTTGTACCATATGGATAATAGCAGGTTTAATTTCAAATGAATTTGCAGCAACATCAAGATTTTAAATAGTTAAGTGAAGTTCATCTGCTGTTGGATTAGCATAATCTTTTAAAGGTCTTTGTTGATTTTCATTTATTTGATTATCTAAGTTATTCACCATTTTGTTCAAAATTTTAATTACTTTTTTTTGTTTTCGAATTTTTCTAATAGTGCGTTGTCATTCTAAATTGTAATGTACAGAACCTTTAGATCCAATGTTTCGCATAAACAAATATAATAAGCAAAGAAAAATTTCTTAAAAATACTCTTAAATAAATAATTATATATTTTTGGATTTTGATTTTATAATTTTTTTTGTATTTTGTATTTTGTATATTTTTATCTCTAAATTTCCTTATTTACCAAATCTATTTAATTTACCGTTACCTTCTTCGATAACGACGCCAAAAACTTGATCCCAAGAAAATATAGCTATGTAAAATTTATAAAGTTGACTCCGCTTTGCAACGACGCCAAAAACTTGATGTGGTATTTTATGAATAATAACGATAAACTCTTAAAATTGAGATTCTACGCAAGTATACATATCGTTATTAAGTAATATAAAACTTTCTTTTTAAGTCCCAAATATCGATCCCACGGGGAAGATTTAAATTTGAAATGATAAATGAACTAGGAAATTTCCATAAATCGATCGAAATTGCTGTCACTAATTTTGAATGTTTAAGATAATATCGAAGCTAAATTTTTTACTATTAACAGAATTTAAAAGCATGATTCAAAATTAATAACTATTAAACTATTAACTATGTTTATGTGATGAAGTTTTCAAATATGAAAAAACATCTTTCCCACTACAATGAATTTTTGGTGAAATGAGATGAGATAAATGGTTTAGATATGTATTGTGTCAAATATGAGCAATTTTAATTCTCTACCCTGATTTAGTGTTATAGAAAATCTTTGGTTAATCTTAGGTTTAGTCCCTAAATCCGTGGCTAGGCTAGGAGGATACTGGCTTTACTCCATAGCTCTCACTCCCCTTCCCCTGAAAGCTAACTCTCACTTTACTTTTTAAACACTAAGATCGAATTGGGGATTTTTAGTCTGTCACCCTAGAAATCTCCAATTATACACCCAACAAAATATATTTCTCTATTTATTTGCACTTAATTTCATGAACGAAATACTCCTTCATGGACTTAAATGTGATTCTCACTCTATTGTAGAACTCATACTTTGTTGTTACTTATACAACATTTAGGTGTTAGATATGAAAATATGTAATAGTTATGTGATATATGTGTAAATTTCTCAATAAATAACTAAATTCAATTATCCTTTATTGACAAAAGTACTAAATTGTATAAGTAATTTTATTCTTCTCATTCAATTTAATTTCAGTTAGGTTAGGCCCGAAATCAAAACATCATCTTCTATTCCAACTGGTACACATGAGTTGTTATTAGAATCATTTTACTTCACTGTTCCTCCCAATTATCGTCAAGAACAAATAAAAACAACATAGATGTCATGAGTGAAATTTACATAAGACTTCTTTGAAGTGCATTAAGTGAATCCAAATCAAACCACTTCATTTATAAGAATTGACTGACATACGTAAAATTATAATATAAGGGTTAGAGATGTAAATACATAAAAATTGAGTGGTGTATGTGTAAAAATTAAAGTTTAGGTGTTAGAAAATTAAATATGTAATAATTGAGTTGTATGTGTGTAAATATTTTCTTATAAAGTAAATCTTTTTTGTTTTTAGTTTCATTAATAATATTTTGTAAGTTAGTCTTTCAAAAAAATATATTTGAAATTTTCCTGTCATTATTCTAATATGTTGGCTTTATTTATAAGACTTAAAATCAAAAGTTGTATTTTTTTACAAATAAATTTGTGAAATTCAGTTTTTGTGTGTCTTGAAGTCACAAACATAATTCAGGAGCACGTTTAAAAACATAAAAAATTGAAGATATTTAAAAAAAAAAATTAAGAAGTGGCGGTTTAGACCGCCACAAAGAAAATATTTTTGTTTTAAACTTGTGGNGGTTCTGACATTAAAAATCCGCCAGCAGCAGCATCTATAAAAACCTAAGTGATCCTACTAATCCATTGTAAAATGTTTGAATTATTAAACAATATGGTAAAGCATGGTGTGGACATTTTCTAAGGAGATCCTTAAATCTTTCTCAGGCTTCATATATTGATTCCCCTTTAAACTGACAAAAAGATGTAACATTGTTTCTAAGCTTAGCGGTTTTCGAAGGTGGAAAATATTTAACCAAGAAATTTTGTGATAGTTCTCCACAAGTTCTGATAGATCCAGATGCTAATGAGTTTAAACAAGCTTTGGCTTTATCCCATAATGAAAAAAGAAAAAGTCTAAGCCTAACAACATCATTAGACACTCCGTCATATTTAAAAGTAGCACCAATCTCGAGAAAACTAGCAAAATATAAGTTAGGATCTTCAATAGGTGTTCCTCCAAACTGATTATTTTGTACCATATGGATAATAGCAGGTTTAATTTCAAATGAATTTGCAGCAACATCAAGATTTTAAATAGTTAAGTGAAGTTCATCTGCTGTTGGATTAGCATAATCTTTTAAAGGTCTTTGTTGATTTTCATTTATTTGATTATCTAAGTTATTCACCATTTTGTTCAAAATTTTAATTACTTTTTTTTGTTTTCGAATTTTTCTAATAGTGCGTTGTCATTCTAAATTGTAATGTACAGAACCTTTAGATCCAATGTTTCGCATAAACAAATATAATAAGCAAAGAAAAATTTCTTAAAAATACTCTTAAATAAATAATTATATATTTTTGGATTTTGATTTTATAATTTTTTTTGTATTTTGTATTTTGTATATTTTTATCTCTAAATTTCCTTATTTACCAAATCTATTTAATTTACCGTTACCTTCTTCGATAACGACGCCAAAAACTTGATCCCAAGAAAATATAGCTATGTAAAATTTATAAAGTTGACTCCGCTTTGCAACGACGCCAAAAACTTGATGTGGTATTTTATGAATAATAACGATAAACTCTTAAAATTGAGATTCTACGCAAGTATACATATCGTTATTAAGTAATATAAAACTTTCTTTTTAAGTCCCAAATATCGATCCCACGGGGAAGATTTAAATTTGAAATGATAAATGAACTAGGAAATTTCCATAAATCGATCGAAATTGCTGTCACTAATTTTGAATGTTTAAGATAATATCGAAGCTAAATTTTTTACTATTAACAGAATTTAAAAGCATGATTCAAAATTAATAACTATTAAACTATTAACTATGTTTATGTGATGAAGTTTTCAAATATGAAAAAACATCTTTCCCACTACAATGAATTTTTGGTGAAATGAGATGAGATAAATGGTTTAGATATGTATTGTGTCAAATATGAGCAATTTTAATTCTCTACCCTGATTTAGTGTTATAGAAAATCTTTGGTTAATCTTAGGTTTAGTCCCTAAATCCGTGGCTAGGCTAGGAGGATACTGGCTTTACTCCATAGCTCTCACTCCCCTTCCCCTGAAAGCTAACTCTCACTTTACTTTTTAAACACTAAGATCGAATTGGGGATTTTTAGTCTGTCACCCTAGAAATCTCCAATTATACACCCAACAAAATATATTTCTCTATTTATTTGCACTTAATTTCATGAACGAAATACTCCTTCATGGACTTAAATGTGATTCTCACTCTATTGTAGAACTCATACTTTGTTGTTACTTATACAACATTTAGGTGTTAGATATGAAAATATGTAATAGTTATGTGATATATGTGTAAATTTCTCAATAAATAACTAAATTCAATTATCCTTTATTGACAAAAGTACTAAATTGTATAAGTAATTTTATTCTTCTCATTCAATTTAATTTCAGTTAGGTTAGGCCCGAAATCAAAACATCATCTTCTATTCCAACTGGTACACATGAGTTGTTATTAGAATCATTTTACTTCACTGTTCCTCCCAATTATCGTCAAGAACAAATAAAAACAACATAGATGTCATGAGTGAAATTTACATAAGACTTCTTTGAAGTGCATTAAGTGAATCCAAATCAAACCACTTCATTTATAAGAATTGACTGACATACGTAAAATTATAATATAAGGGTTAGAGATGTAAATACATAAAAATTGAGTGGTGTATGTGTAAAAATTAAAGTTTAGGTGTTAGAAAATTAAATATGTAATAATTGAGTTGTATGTGTGTAAATATTTTCTTATAAAGTAAATCTTTTTTGTTTTTAGTTTCATTAATAATATTTTGTAAGTTAGTCTTTCAAAAAAATATATTTGAAATTTTCCTGTCATTATTCTAATATGTTGGCTTTATTTATAAGACTTAAAATCAAAAGTTGTATTTTTTTACAAATAAATTTGTGAAATTCAGTTTTTGTGTGTCTTGAAGTCACAAACATAATTCAGGAGCACGTTTAAAAACATAAAAAATTGAAGATATTTAAAAAAAAAAATTAAGAAGTGGCGGTTTAGACCGCCACAAAGAAAATATTTTTGTTTTAAACTTGTGGCGGCTTAAACCGCAAGGATAACTTTGGTTTTAAAATTTGAGGTGGTCTAAACTGTTGTCATAGACATCATTGTTTTAAAGTTTTATTGGTTTTAAGGCCTGTTTCAGGCAGCTTATTAGATTGCGGCGGTGTTTTCAAAACGCCACCGCAGTGTTTGGAAACAGTGTTGCCACGCATGCACGCAGACACCTTTTCATTAAAAGGTGAAGACGTGTGGGCTATGCCGCATCCGGCATCCGAGACTCGTGTTTAGGGAAAAGATTCCTTCCGTGCCCCTTTTTTGATCTCCCTCGCCCTCTCCCTCCCCGATCTTCTCCCTCGTGAATATCGACTCGTTTGTCAAATATGTTTACTCTAGTGAGATCTGATGTGTTGCTCTGCTTATTTCGACTATTTGGTTCGATTTTGTGCAAAAATTTTTTTCTTTCCCACATTTTGGAAACTTTCGGTTGATGGTAGAATTACGGCTTTCTTGCTGATGATTTTGGTGGATTATTTTGAAATGCATTGGGTAGAGTTGGTGGTCTGTTCGTGCTCTTTGCTATGGCTTATATGGTATGTTTGCGCTCTCTGCTATGGCTTATATGGATTAGTTTTGGAATGCATTGGATTAGTGTTCTATGATCAAATAGGATTACTTTTTGTTTGTGTTTATGCTTGCTTGTTGGTGGAGAAGATGCGATGGACATAAATCTTTCTCTATTTATTGTTAAGTTTAGTTGGATCAAAGTTTGCACTTCAAAGGTGAACTTTTATGTTCTCATAAATAGTGAGATTAGAGGATATTTCCCATCCTCCATTAGGCTCAACAAAGTTGCCCATTATCACCTTATTTTTTTCTCATTGTAATGGATGTTTTTCCCTCAATTCACTGTTTGCATTACAATTGAAATAGGATACTTAAAATAGTGAATTTGATGCTCCATGCTCACTGGCTACACACATGTGAATTGTGGAATACCTGAAGGGAGCATTTGATGTTTGCATTGCAATTGAAATAAGACATTACTGGCTATTGGCTATGAATATGGTTATAGGTTTGCTTTACAGTACCATATGGCATTGCATTGCTTTACATAACCATACTAGCAATGCAATTGAAATAAGACATTATGGCTAGGTTTGAAATATGGCTTATTGGCTACGAATTTGATGCTTGCACTACAATTGCTATGTGAAGTAAGCCATTTTTAGTTTGGCTTTATTATTATAGGTTATTTGGTGGATTGCTCATTACAATTGGTAAAATGCTAATACTTAACCTATAATTCGTAAAGTGCTCATTACAATTGGTTAAAGTACAATTTCTATATGAAATAAGGAAATATTAGTTTAGTTACCCATTACAATTAAAAATAATACAATTGCTTTGTGCTTTGTTTGTGCACAACTGATTCCAGTGAAATATAGTTGTGTAAAGTTTATAAAGTTGACTCCGCTTTACAACGGTGTCAAAAAATTGATGTGGTAATTTAGTAATAATAACGTTAAGCACTTAAGATTGAAATTCTATGCAATTATACGTATCGTTATCAAGTAATAAAAGACTTTCTGTTTAAGCCTCAAATATCGATCCCACGAGAAAGATTTAAATTTGAAATGAAAAATTAACTAGGAAATTCACAGAAATTAAACGAAATTACTATCACTAATTTTGAATGTGTAAGATACTAACAGAACTAAATTATTAACTATTAGCAAAACTTAAATGCAGAGTTTAAAAATAGTAGCTACTAAACTATGTTTATGTGAAGAAGTTTTCTTCTATGAAAAAACATCATTCCCACTACAATGAGCTTTTTGGTGAAATGAGATGAGAAAAATGGTTAAAATTTGTATTGTGCAAAATGAGAGCAATTTTAATTCTCTACCCTCATTCAGTGTTATGGAAAATCATTGGCTAATCCTAGGTTTAGTCTCTAAATCCGTGGCTAGTCTATGATGATACTGACTCCCACTTCAGAGCTCCTACTTCCCTTCCCCTGAAGGCTAACTCTCGCTTTAGTTCATAAACACTAAGATCAAATTGGGGATTTTTAGTTTATCACCCTATAAATTTCCAATTCTACACCTAACAAAGTATATTTCCCTATTTATTTGAACTTAATTCCATGAACGAAATACTCGTTCATGGACTTAAATGTGATTCTCACTCTATTGTAGAACTCATACTCTATTTCTCGGATCATATGTTTCACAACATATTTTAACAATTTAATTGACCAGATTGAAAAGTAAATTAAGGGCGGAGTTGAAAAACCATCACAATTTATTTTAAATTTTAACATTGGTACATCCAAATTATCTCTTCATTTCATCATATCTCATAGTAGGAAGAAAGATAAAGGAAACTACTCAGACTTCATGAGAAAAATACAACAAAACACAGATTTCATATATAAAAGAAACTTCATAGAATAATAATAAACAAACAACACTTATCTGAAACTATTTCTCAAAGCAAATCCCATGTAGCCTCTCTTAGGAAATGTAGGAAAAAGAAATTTCTCACTTCTCTTCCTCTTCAACACTTCTTAGAGAAGAATTCACACTTAAACTCACCACAAAAGCTCAAAACTTTAAAGACAATAACTAACTAATGTCGATGAATGTAGGCGTGCGAAGAGGAAAATTGAGTGAGCGGAAGAATGTGAAATGGTGCGAAGGGGGGGTTATGATCAAATTTTTGTCCTATATAGAGTCTAGGGTTGGTTCACCAATAAGTGCATCCAAAAACTCTTTAGAAAGTATCCAAATTTGTCGAATCTTCTAGAAATAAGGTCTGCACCGACACTGGCGCCGTCGGTGCCAGAGGCCATTTAATTAATTCGTCTTATCTGTCAAACGACACCGTCAGCGCACAGTATGGCACCGTCGGCACTGAATAATTTTTTAAATTCTCCATTTTGACTCCAAATTTCATCATTTTTACTTCTTTTTTGCTCCAAGTCCTAAAAATTAATAACCTACAATAAAACACAAAAAATACCTTTCATTAAAGTGCAATATCACCAAAAATAAGTATAAAATATGAGTCTAAAAATGTATATTTTTTTGTGTATTAAAATCCCCCAAACTTAAATATTACTTGTCGTAAAGTAACTCCTTTACTACATAAAAATATGACTCGTGGTAAGGATTTTAACTTCTAGATTTCCATATATTAGTCCACTAAATACAATAGCAATAACTTAAGAAAAAATTGTAAAATAGCTCCAGTTAATACTAAAGGTATAAGAATATCTAACAGTCAAGTCTAAGATTTTTTATTCTCTATTATTTTCAAGGAAAATTGCAAATTAATCATATTAAAGCCACTTAGAATATCCATACGAAAAAGAACTTTAGGAAACTTTACTAGTAATTATGCTAATACTGATGTATAAGTTTAGAAAATGTAGACAAACCTTCTTTTTTAAGTTGATTCAAGTGAAGCCAATTTTTAATTAGGCATCTTCTCAAGCTTCTCCTCGCATTTTTTTCTTTTCTTTTCTTTTCTTTTTTGGGATCATTTTCAATCATTTTTCTTTTCTTTTCTTTTCTTTTTCTTTTCTTTTTCAGGATCTTTTTTTCTTTTTTTTTTATGTGAGGATTACTATATCCAGATAGTCTTTAATGATTTGAATTTCACTGTCCTCTTCTTAAAGTTAAAAACTTTTCACATTCCTTCACTATATAAATTTATATTAGCTTTAAAGATTTTTCATAATGTTTTAATCTTTTCTTCTTGCATGAATTTCTAAGATTTTTAATATTTCAAAAATACAAATTCCTTTACTTAAAATAGAAAAACATAGTCTGATTCTATCATACCAAATATCTTAATTCCTAAAGTTAACTTTTATTAATTAAAATTTTTTACTTAAGCTTATTATATATTTAGAAACATAAATATAATTATCTAAAGTTGCCCTCTAATACCAAAGGTCATGTAAAAAAAATTTAAAACATATTTTAAAAATATAACTAATTGAGGACAAATAAAATTAAGTCTCTTTTCTTTTAAAAAGAAAATTTTATTCACCCCCAAACTTATATTTTTAAAAAATTTTAAATGAAAAACTAAAAAATAAAGGGTGAAAGAAAACATTTATTACATTAAGAAAAGACATACCTATTGAAGGTTTTGATTTTAAACTTACCTCTGAAATATTGCAGGTGCTAATATGAAAAGCTACAAGACTTAAGACATTAAATAGCACATAATACATATAAAAATTTGCTGAGAATGAGTTAACTACAAATACATCCAACAAAGTACTAAAAACTATTAACTTCCAGTATTTTCACAAAACAATACACAATATTGCATACAATTAAAATAAAGCATCACAGTCTACAAATAAAAAGTCTCAACAATAAAGTACAACTAAACATAAACTAAATAGAAATATAACTAAAACAACACTAATCATCATCTTCTTATTCTTCTTCTACATCCAAATTTTGTTGTTGATATGGAGTAAAAATAGGGTGAGTAGGAAACTGAACTGAGTGATCACCCTTCATATATTTGACCATTGCATCATCATAAGAAGCATCATATTCAAACTTCTATCTTATCAAATCATCATTGTGAGCATGTCTGGCCTCCATATTTTCCATTCTACTATCCAACCTTAAGATATCTCCCAGTTGGATCATCATCTGCTCCATAAATTCTTGAATAGTAGGGGTACTAGAAGTACTTGAAGTAGAAGGAATATCCCTGGTCCTACTTCCAGATCTCCATCCAACATGAGATTCATAATTTTTTATATTGGCAGGCCCAATGGGTTTTAGAGGTTTAATCCTCTCTTCATCTATTCTATAATCAACTCCTGCCTGTTCACATAGTGTGAAGATTGGTGCAGAGTGAGCTAAACCACCAATGGTCCCTCCCAAAGTAATAGATCGAGTATTCTTATAAATAATAGAGCATACATTTATCCTCATCAATTGTTGGATACAGAAGTTCAAGATGGCTCTATCCTTTGTTAACTCACTATGATGGTTTGTTGGTATCATTCTTCCAGAAATAAAATAGTGTCAGACTTTAGATACTACATTTAACATAGAAAGAGGAAAGTTTACCTTAACACCATTCTTCACTTTCCAAGTTCCTTATCCATCAGTAAGAAAAGAAATAACCTCATCTAAGGCCTTATTGGTAGCAGAAAATGATTTGTATTGGCATTTGTACACATCTTCTAACTAATAAAATTCATTAATCTTCCATGGAGTAAACTCTATCATTTTCCCTCAAACAAACACATAGTCTTCAAAAGTTTCCTTAAAATTGGCATAGAACTCCATCGCTACACCAATAATTGCCTCGGCAGTAAAGTAACAAAAATTCTCCCACTACAAAGCATTGATTAATCTTTCAACTTCTCTGCCCGAATTTTTAAATCCTCTGAAATCACTTTTTTAGTTGTAAGTAGACTATTGAAGCAAATGTTTGCCTTATAGTTGACAAACCTTTGATCATCAAAATATACTTTTCTCTTTCCTTTGCTCATTCTAGGTGCCATGGTAAATCTAAGAAAATTTGATAAAATTAAAATAAATTCCCAAAATTTTAAAAATCACAATGTGGAACGTTTTAAACTTAAATCTACTAAGTAAGAGTTCTTCACCAAATTATTTTCTCAAAATCTTCCAAAAAAATCTCAAAATGTCGGATCTCGACAATGTAGGATAAATCCTTGGTGAAAATCATAAATTTTGAGTTCTAAGTGTAGCTTTTACCTAGAGAAGATGAAATCCAAACTTTGTTTTCCTTAAAATCGCCTCAAATCCGAGCAATAGCAAGCCCTAGGTGCAAAAATCAGAGGTTGAAGGTGACTCAAAGGTTAAAAATGGAGTTTTAATGTGCAAATTGCAAATTTTAAGGGTGTTTGGGCCTGTTCAGGTCAAGGGCACTATCGGCGCCAAAGCCGGTGCCGTTGGCGCAAGTGGCCAAAAAATTCATATTTTTATTTTTTTCAAATTTTAATTTTCTCTTAATTTACTCCAAAGTTTATTTAGTCTTTTTGAACATTAATTTTCATCTTAAAATAATTCACAAAGCATTTCACAAACAACACTAAACTAACTTTTATATATGAAAATACACTTTTTACAAATACATTTCTCTAATCACACTTCTACATCCTTAAAACAAATTAATTTATAATTAGCCTCAAAATCAAGCTACAATACTAGAACACTGACATAAAACTATACACAATTAAAGTCAATAGAGTTCTAAAGCAAAGTAAAGTAAATCAAATCCACACAATTACATTAAAAACATAAGTATTTTAAACTAGTAAAGAGTCCAATTTCTTCAATTATTCTACCTCATCTTCAGTGTTTTCTCCTCCTCTAATATCTCCCATAGACTGGTAATGGACATACAAATTGTACAAAGGTCGGTACAGGAATTGATCAGTCAAATTTTCATCTATCCATCTATTTTTCTTGAACATCTGCACCAATCCTGCTTTAATTGTCCCAGTATGATCAAAGTTCTCATTCATTCTCCAATCTAGTTAATAAAAAAAGTAGTTAAGATTTCTTATTGCATTCGTAATACTCTGAAGTTATTTTTCTATTTTCTTCATTTTCTTCTCCAAAGTCATTGAACTTTCAACTGTTTGTGGCATCAATGGTGTTGAAGTGTGTGATGAATGATCGAAAATAACATCTAATGCTTCATTTCCATTCCCTATATAATTGCATCAATAGGAATCATGGGCTTCCAAGGTAATAAAACTTTTTCCCAGCTTTCATATGAAACTTGAGATTGACTGCAAAGTAGGAAAATTGAAGAAGGATGCCCAAGTCAATATATTGGCCCATTCATAATAATACCCATAACATATTTGAAAATAATTGAACCCACATCAATGAGTTTTTCCATTTGAATGCAATAGTTTAAAATGACACTTTCTCGTGTAACTCTTCTAATCTTCATGGTAGGGACTAGTTTTGCAGATATGAAGAAATACCATTGATACATCAAAAATATATGCATTTTTAGACTCATATTTTATACTCCTTTTTGGTGATATTGCACTTTAATGGAAATTATTTTTTATGTTTTCTTGTAGGTTGTTGAATTTTAGGACTTCAAGTAAAAAGAAGCAAAAAGGATGAAATTTGGATAAAAAATGAAGAATTTGAAATTTGTTCAGCGTCGATGGCGCTAGAAGCAGCGCTGACGGCGCCGTTTGACAGAGAGGACGAATTAAATTGCGGGACACTGGCGCCGACAGCGCCAGATTGGGCATCGACTGTGCCAATGTCAGTTCAGCCCCGATTTCTATAAGATTTGATGAATCTGGACACATTTTGAAGAGTTTTTGGTGGCAACTATTGGAGAACCGACTCTAGGCTTATTTGGGGCCGAAATTGTAACAAAAAGTGTCTCTTCCTGCCATTTCATTCCCTCCATGCAACCTTCTACAGACCACACATTCTTCCATTTTTCATTCCAAAACAATTTAGAGTCCATTTTTCTTATAATTTAGAGTTTTGTGGTGAGATTAAGTGTGAACTGTTCTCTAAGAGTGTTGGAGAAGGAGAAAAATGAAAGATTTTGTTCTTCCTTCATTTCCAAGAAGAGGCTACAAGGGATTTTCTTTGAGAAAGAGTTTCAGATAAGTGTTGTTTGTTTATTAGTATTGTATTAACTTTCTTTATATATGGAATTTGTGTTTTATTGTATCTTTCTTATGAATTTTGAGTAGTTACTTTATCTTTCTCCCTACTCTGAGATATGGTGAAATGAAGAGATAATATGGATGTGCCAATATTAAAATATAAAATAAATTGTGATGATTTTTCAACTCCAAACTTAATTTACTTTTTGATTTGGCCAATTGAATTGTTATAATATGTTGCAAAACATATGATCCGAGAAATGGAGTATGAGTTCTACAATAGAGTGAGTATCACATTTGATTTCATGAAGGAGAACTTCGTTCATGGAATTAAGTGCAAATAAATTGGGAAATATACTTTGTTGGGGGTAGACTTGGAGAATCTTTAAGGTGACAGACTAAAATCCCCAATTCGGTCTTACTGTTTAAAAGCTAAAGCCAGAGTTAGCCTTCAGATGAAGGGAAGTGGGAGCCAGTATCCTCCTAGACTAGCCAAGGATTTAGGAATAAAACCTGGGATTAGCCAATGATTTTCTATAGCACTATATCAAGGTGAAGAATTAAAACTGCTCCTATTTGGCACAATACAAAATTGAACCATTTATCTCATCTCATTTTACCAAAACCTCATTGTAGTGGGAAAAATATTTTTCACATAAGAAATTTTCATCACATAAATATAGTTTAATAATTTAATAAATTAGTATTTATTGTTTAAACTTTACATTTCAGTATTGTTATTAGTTATATAATTTAATTCCGATAATATCTCAACATTTCAAATTAGTGACAGTAACTTCGTATTGACTTTCTGTGAATTTCTTAGTAAATTTATCATTTCAAATTTAAACCTTCCCGTGGGATTGATATTTGAGGCTTAAATAAAAAGTTCTTTATTACTTGATAACGATATATGTACTTGCATAGAATCTCAACATTAATTATAAATTTCTTATTCATAAAATATTGCATCAAGCTTTTGGCACCGTTGCATAGTGGAGTCAACTATATAATTTTTACACAACTATATTCTCGGGATCAAGTTTTTGGCACTGTTGTCGGGAAAGGTAACGGTAAATTAAGTAGATTTGGTAAATTAGGAAATTTAGAGATAATTATATAAAAATTAAAAAAAATAAAAAGATTCAAAAATCTAAAAAGAAAATATATTTTTATTTAAGAGTTATTTTTAAGAAATTTTTCTATGCTTATTATATTTGTTTATGCAAAATATTGGATCTAAAGGTTTATTACCTTATGATTCAGAATTAGAGCATACTATTAGAAAAATTCAAAAATAACAAAAAAAATTAAAAATTTAAATGAACTGGCGAACAATTTAAATAATTAAATAAACGAAAATCGACAAAGACCTTTAAAAGATTATGCTAATCCGACAATAGATGAACTTTGCTTGACTATTCAAAATCCTGATGTTGCTGCTAATTCATTTGAGCTTAAATCTGCTATCACCCAAATGGTACAACATAATCGGTTTGGAGGGACACCTACTAAAGATCCAAACTTACATATGGCTAGTTTTCTCAAAATTTGTGCTACTTTTAAATATGACGGAGTGTCTAATTATGTTGTCAGGCTTAGAATTTTTCCTTTTTTATTAAGTTATAAAGCCAAGGCTTGGTTAAATTCATTAACTCCTGGATCTACTAGAACTTAGAGAGAACTATCATAAAAATTCTTAGCTAAATATTTTCCACCCTAAAAAATTACTAAGCTTAAAAAATACATTACATCTTTTTGTAAATTTGAAGGGGAATCGATATATAAAGCTTGGGAAAGATTTAAAGAACTTCTTAGAAAATGTCCACACCATGCTCTACCAGATTAGTTAATAATTCAAACATTTTATAA
>JXCR01102071.1:21497-44071 GCA_002079205.1 Phalaenopsis hybrid cultivar
AAACTAAATACAAGCTCAATTGGTCCATGATTTGAACCCAATTTTGATTTGGGTCAAAACCCCAATTTTGATCATATGACCTAAACTCACCAAATTGAACCCATAGCCTAGTCAATTGGCCTCAATTAATGTTGTAAAATCTTTATGACATTCCTATACATAAAATTCAACCATCAATTGGCCTTGGTGAAGCCTCAAATCCATCTGATTTTAGCCTAAATCCAAAATTCCTAAATTTAGCCCCAAATTGGCTAAGTCCCCAAATTTCACCCAATTGATTGACTTAATCTCCAAATATGCATCCAATTCATGTTGGACACTCTTCATGAGGTCCCTATTGACCATTTATAGCAATCAATTTGGACTTAGCCCNGAAGCCTCAAATCCATCTGATTTTAGCCTAAATCCAAAATTCCTAAATTTAGCCCCAAATTGGCTAAGTCCCCAAATTTCACCCAATTGNGTCCCTGACATCCCTGACATCCCTGAGCCAAGAGGTGACTAATGCATGGCCGGCCAGCCACCTTGGTGGCTGGAAAATGGCTAAAACCATGGCCAAGACAAGGGATCTTCACCCAATTCAAACCCAAAGGCCAAATCAGCCCAGCTGCTCATTGGAGCTTCTCTGCCCTCCTCATAAGCAACTAAATTCATCCCTCAATTGACCCTGGAAGCCAGCTTAAGCCATTTTATTTAAACTCCCCCTCCATGGCAAAAGAGAGAGAGCTTGAAATTCCTTGGGGAGACTCAGTAAATCTTCTTCCAGAGCTTCCTGGAGACCTCTTGAGCTTAACCAAACCTTCATTAGACACTTAAATCCTTTGCTTGAGTTCAATTTTGGAGCTCAATTCCAAGGCCGAAACAGGACATCCTCCAAAACTCCACTAAATTCAAATTAATTGTACCCACACCATCCCAACATCAAGAGAAGAAGATTCCCCACAAAAGCCCCATCATTCAGCCACCCTAAGGTGGACTTCGATCAACCCCCCAAATCGGCCTTGATCGAATTTGGGTGTAGGCATTTCACCACGACCAAAGGCTCCATCCCTAAGCTTCTGACACCAACACAAAGCTTCTACAAGCATCCAATCGAGGCCACCCCTCTTGGACAAAGGTATTCAAAGTTAACCCTAAACCGAGCCTCTTTTAATTATTCATGAGAATATGGTTAATTTAAGGGTTCATCAACCATATGGATGTGTTCTACTAATCAATACGAGCATTTAAAAAAAAATTCACTCAATTTTGTTAAGAATCGAGTGAGATATTAGCGTTTTAAAATGGACGATTTTCGGGTCCAGTTCGTTTGGGACGATGACCCGTGACCGTCAGATCGAGCGTGTATTGATCGGGTGGCCCTGATCGTGTCGGACAGACCACGGTCCGACAAGGGCGGGAATGAACTGGCTGGCGGCGCCAATCATGCAGCGACACGTGGCGCATTTGACAAGTACGAGGTTGACGTGGATAAGTAGGAAAATAGGGGCCTTTTCTTATTTATTTTGTCCCCAAAACTTCAAAAATACATAACTTTGTGTAGAAAAATCACAAAAATAAAATAAAAATACCCTCTTACTCAGTGAACAGAGGACAACGATGTTGAACAAATTTTAAAATAATTTGATGCATAAAATATTTTTAATTAATTAAATACTATTTGGAATCATTTGATTCTTCATGCATATTGACACATCACCTTGACTTGAATTTTTGACATATTGTAGCCTCTCTAAGGGGGAACTTTATCTGATTTTTCCAAAGTCAGATGAGGTTCCTATACAGAGATCCATACTTTGCAAGTTTTTTTACATTATTTCCTTAAAATAATCATGGAAATTAGCATATTGATTAGAAAATTCTAACAAATTTTGGAAGGTCCTCCATGACTAGAGAAGCCTTTTAAAATAATTTCATGGGTCAAGTCATTTAAAATACCCTTAAATTTTACAAACACTAAATCACTAAGATAATTAATTTTGGAATTAAAAATTCAAATGAATTGATTTTTTATCTCCACTATGATTTATGATCCAAATAACTCATCATAAAAAATTTCAAAATATTTTGAGTTCATTTGACAACTTAAGTTGATTTTTAAAAATAAATGCCATTTTTGGCATTTAAATGATCTTTAAAAATCAAAATATAACTCAAAAAATTATGAAATTTAGTTTCTTGAGTTCTCTGTAATTAGGGGTATTTTCTAAAAATAAAATGATATTTAAAATAAAAAATTGGTTTTTAGCCTATTTTAAATATTTAAATAATTAAAAAAATCTATAAAAATCACAAAAATAATAAAACTCATAAAAATGTTCCAAATTGCTTTCTAATCACTTCGGAACAATTAAAATATTTTTCTTGATTTTCTAAATAAAGGTATTGAATTTTAAAGCTTAAAAATAATTTTTAAAAGCTAAAAAATGAGTTTTCACTAAAATAAATCCAATAAATCAAAGAAAAATCAGAAAAATATAAAATTTACTCCTCTGAGTTCTCTGACTTTAGGGAGATTTTTCAAAAAATACAAAACTTAA
Source organism: Phalaenopsis hybrid cultivar (assembly GCA_002079205.1). Lineage (NCBI taxonomy): Eukaryota > Viridiplantae > Streptophyta > Magnoliopsida > Asparagales > Orchidaceae > Phalaenopsis > Phalaenopsis hybrid cultivar. Next base: position 24,038 of record JXCR01102071.1, read on the forward strand.
TTTTCACCACCTAAAAATATTTTATTTTTATTAAATAGCCCAGAACTTAAAATATTCTAATAAATCACAGAGAATTCAAAAAATTATGAAATTTTATCCAAAGGCTTATCTGGTCAATATATACCTTCAGTAAAAATTTCAAGGGATTATAATCTACCTTGGTCAGGTTAGGAATTTTCTTTGAAAAATCCTACTTTTACGTGAAAATAAATATATAAAATAAATTAAATTTTGAAAAATCACATTTTCTCCTCTGATGTCTTAATTGACCNCCCAACTAAAATAGGGTTGATTGTGTCAGGGGCCCAGGTTGCCTCTACCAGGAAGAAGTCGAAGGGTAGTAAATACCGCATCGAGCTTGTCGGTATCATGTAAGTTATTTTTAATAAATTGATAGCAATATTTTATTTTCTCAGTTGAATATAAAACTAATTTTTTTTTTGTTTTAAGGTTCTACCCCTCGACCCAAAGTATTCATGTCATTTGGGTTATAATTTGGAATAACTACAACTCAACATACATATCGTGAAAGGAGATCATGATAGCAGTTCAAGATCTTTGATTTCAGGAGTTTGTGGAATGTATCGTTCATAAAAAAATTTAAGTTATTTTTATTTATGTATTAGATGAACATAATCTATATAATTTTGCAGAAACAATTCTCCTGACACAGTGAACATAAGACACACATTCTACACAACTTTGAGAGCAAGGTAGCGATCACCACTAGGAAGTAATTGACGATATTCAGAAATCACGACAGTGTCCTCTATGGCTTGAGGAGGATTTTCTTCCCTCGCTTCTTAGAACTTGAGATTACCCAAAATGCTAAAAGAAGAGGGAGTAAACAAAGCAGAACATGTGACCAGACTGTGGAGGCATGGGGTCCTCCAAGCACACTTGTGGGGTGCTCCATCATACAGAAAACAAGCAGAGTCTTGTAAGATTTCATTCATACTTTTAAATTTTCTATAGTTTGAAGAAATATTCTTACTATTTTGTTATGTAGACAGAATACAGAAATTGGACTTGAGCACTCCACTGTCGATTTACACAAGCTCGCCCATTGAAGGCAGTTTGATTAGTAATGGATCGACGACATATCTCAAGTGACCCGGGTAATTCACAAGCTAAATTAGTTTGATGTTAATGCATGCTAGATGCAATTCAATGTAACCACTCTTTTTTGCAGCTGAGATTACAGCTAGTGAAGGAGAACAAATCCTAGGCATTAGGAGGTGTTAATAACGCGAGCGTGATCCTTTCAGATACAGCATGTGGAGGGAGGCTGCTGGAGGGAAGAAGAAGGGTCAATTCTATGAGCTTGGGTCAAAGAGATTTTCTTATGACGCTTAACCATCCACAAGTGCATCTGGATATTCCACCTCTATCGCACAAGACGAGGAGATTTTTAGGCTTGCTCTTGCATTCGCTGCTATGATGAAGGCCTACTTCACTCAGATGAGGTTGAGCTGGAGGCGAACATGGTGGCCAAGCTTAAAGTTGAGTAAGATTCATTTCAATAGCATATGAGGGAGTGTGCCATGGTAGCATTAGAGGAGGAGGAGGCAGAGGACGATGTGAATGAGGAGACAGGGAAGGATGATTAGGGGGAATAATTTTTTTTTTATGTTTATGTTGTACATTTGAACATTTACTTTTTCTATGAACAGTAATATATTTTTTTTGAGTAAATGCATTTGGTTTATATCATTATTTGATTGGAAAATTTGTTATTAAACTACTATTCTACATGAAATTCTCCATTTATTTTGATTACTACCAGTTGCAAGCCCGACTTCACAACTAAGAACTGAGCAGTAGAGACTAGGTGGCCAACCTATTATTAAAATGTGTTCGCTTCAGGAACAGACCATCACAAAGTCTCAGCTGGTGGATCATCAAAGAGCCAGAGGTGATGGCAGTGGAGACTATGTAGAAGAAAAGTTGAACAGACACCTGTGTATTCCTAGACACGAGAGAAATTGTAGAAGAAATCACGAATCTTTGGAGATTTAAATTCAGAGATGCTCAATACTTACTGATAGAAGGGGCACTTTTCTGTAAATTGAAAGCATTACAATACCAGCAATGCAAGAAGGAGAACGAGGCGGAATACATTCTTTGATAAATTCACTCTGGGTAGTACGAGAGCACTCAAAAGGAAAGACTTTAGCGGGTAGGGTCCAACGACAAGGATATTTCTAGCTGACACTACTGAAAGACGCCAAAGCATTCTCCATGAGGTATGAGTAGTTTCATAAGTGTGCTCCACCACAAGACCAACCAGTTAATAAGTTTCAACCAATCACCAACTAGTGGCATTTCACCATCTAGGGATTAGAAATCCTTAGGTCATTTCCTCCTTCCAAAGGGCAATGTCGTTTCCTCTTAATGGTGTTAGATTATTTTTATAGTGGATTGAATCTAAAGGGCTTGCCCAAATCTCTGTGAATGTTTTCTAGAACATCATCTAGATGGACTTGATCTGTCATTATGGCTTGCCATTGATTATCATCGCGTATAATGAGACAAAATTCATAGATAAAAAGGTTTGAGATTTTTGCTAAAGCCAGAAGATAAGCTTTAAGTTTTTCTTGATCGGTCTATCACCCCCAAACTAATTGTTGACCTCATTTTTGTGAGGTAATTTTTTTCCTCTAAAATTTACAATCTAGCCATAAAATTTTTCTGCTGACTCTCCTAGAGGACTTATATTGTGAACCACCAATTAGAAATTCTAGCCACTTCTTGGCTCTTTGTAGTCCCATGTGTGTGTTCTTAAATCCTCAACACTTGAGTTGATTAAGGAACAATACATTGAGAATTATGATGAGCTCACCATAAGGTTAAAGAATGTCATAGGGAGACCCTTTGTGACTTAGTTATCTCACATAAATAAAATTACATTTTACCCATTCTCACACACACACAACTACAACTTGAAATCCAAAACCCGTTTTCAAAATTGAGTTCCCCATTTTAAGGCCAATCTCCACCCCTGACCTCCCATAGTTGGAAAATGACCTCCCATACCTTGGCTAGCCACTGTGGCTGACGGCAAGCTCAAAACTGAGAACCGCCAAAAGGGAGCAACCAAAAGTTGAGCCCATCCAAGGTGGCTCGCCCTCATTAGGTCATTTCCCGTATCGTGGCTCCACCTAAGTGACTCCTTACACCCTAAACTCTAGATAAATGAAGCTCATGGCGGTGCTTGGAAATTGACCACCCATAGCCAAAAATAAGAGCGTGCTCAAACCTTGGCAAAGCCCTACCAAATTGACTCCACATTGTTCCCACAACCTTGCGAAGTGCATCCTCATCATTCCTAAGTCTCCCTAGTGCCTCCAAAACCCTAATTTTTCCTCTGAAATCCAGAGCTTTTCATGGCCTTGGCACAAAGTGTTTCAAAACTCCAATTTGATCCTCTTAAAAGCTTCCCCATAGCCTAGAAACACTTCCCCAATCAAAATTCCTCTTTTCCAGAGCCTCTAACCTAGTACTAAACCAAACACGATCCACTATTTTGTCTAAATCATACCTAAGACCAACCACAATGCAAATTGAAGCAAGGAGGCAGTGTGTCAAGCCCAAACGATCATCCACAACTATTCTAATTGAGGTCTTACCACTTTGACAAAGGTATAGACTCTAAAATTTAAATTTTGTCTTGGTTTGGACCGTTGTGAAGAGACTCAACAATTCATGTCTATTGAGCTCTATAGATAGGTTTCTCTCACTTAGATGAAGGTGTAAGAACAATCCTCGTGTGATTTGGTTGAGAATCTAGCGAGATATTAATGCTAGATTATGAACGATTCTCGGTTCACTATTTCGTGGGGACGATGAATTGATGTCTTCTGTTTCCATGCATTTGAAAAGAAAGACACAGATCAGTTTGAATGGCTAAACGCTGTGACACGAGATCCGCAGACCATGGGTGACGTGGCAGCCACGTGTAGAGTGTGGTGAATGGTGAAGAGACGCATGGGTTTTCAGAGCCGTCGAGGATCCAGTTTTTGCTGAGTCACTTAAGTAAGAAATTTGGGATTTCTGATTTATTTAAATAACATTAAAATTCATATATTTCCAAAGAAAAATCACAAAAATAAAATAAAATAACTCTAGACTCAATGAATAAAGGAGAAATTAGAAAAAAAAATAAAATAAAATAATTTTATTATATTTAATTTTTAATTAATTAAATATCTGAGTTGTTATTTTAATTATTAAAATATAAATATTAGTCACCATGGCATGAAATTTTAGGGGTTATTTTCTTCTATGTTTAGGGTGGTCCTCTGATTTTTCCATTGTTAGAGCACACCTCTAACACTAAAACCCTAATTTTTCATGCCTGGGCCCATTATCTAATTAAAATATTCATAAAAAATTAAAAAAGATCAGAAAAAATATTAAATAAAATATGGTGAACTTAACAAAGTCAGAGGTATGGAATTTAACATTATAAAATTAAATATCAAGTAATTTCCCAATTGAAGAATGATTAAAAATTATAAAAACTTTAGATATAATTCAAAATGATACAAAATTTTCTCTTATCAAAGATAGTAACCCAAAGATGTCCCCATAAACTTTTCAAACATAAAAGTATATTTTAAATATTTAAATGTATTTTTCTTATAATCTTATAATTATTGATTTAAAATAAGGACATAAAATAAGATATATATCAGAAAAATATAAAATCCCTTTTGAAGTGCTAATTAGCTTATGGGTGAATGGTGGATGAAGTCCAACAGTGAATGGAGAAATGGTGTAAGAGTTATAGGGTGTTTACCATATGAGTATGTTTGCAAATATAGTGTTTACACTTTAAGCCGTTCATTAAATAATTTTTTAGGGCAAATTAGAGGGTAAGGGATTAAAATTTATGATGACAAGCTTACTAGAGTGTTTTTGGTCCAAAGGGATGATTAAGGTAGTAACAAACTAGAGTTTTCTAAAGGGTAAAATAAAATGTAAATATGTAAATATGTAAATTGTTTGAATTAGGAAGATGTAAGAGTTTGGATGATTGGATGTTGGGAGGTATGAGTTCAAAGCCTCTTAATTCACTGATTTAAACTCCCACCATTTGTTGGAGTAAATTCCATAATCGTCTTGATAAGATCAAATGTATTTTATAAAAATTACAACTTCACCCCTAAAACCCTAAGAACTTTATAGTGAGCTAAGCTTAACTTAGAATCGTTGAGGATCTAAGTGAAATTTGTTAAGAGGGATGTAAGTAATAACATTATGAGGACTACAAGTATAGGTCTATCCCAGAGGTAAGTTTGCAGAGCTTTCCAATTTTTACAGACATAAATTTACCAGTCTGACTTGGATAACTCCCATTTTAAAATTGTAAATTGACCAAGGCCCATATGCTAATTAAGACATAAAAAGGAGAGGGGGTGTACAAAAAATAGCTTTGATTATCAATATTTTTTTAATATGTTCTAATTTGAAATTAATTAGTCAATGCAACAATTTAGGAGAACTAAATGAACTTGGAATGACTTAAGAAACTATGGGGTTTTTCATAACCAAGTTCCCAAACATCTCAACAAAATCTTTGGCAATTTAGGGGAAATTTGAACTTACTATAAATTATTGAGGAAAATCATCAATAAAAATCTTGTAATCCCCAAAGTCAAATACAACGCTCAGGAGTTTGTCCTTTGAATACCATGATCAAAACCTCCTTGATAATTGGAGACATTTGAATCATGGTCGTTTCATATGAAATATTGAGTTGGTATATAAGTGGGAAGTGTTAGTGATATGGGCAATGATGTGAAAGGCATCTAGTGTTAAATGCGAGATAATATAATAGTATTATATCTCCTAACCTGATGAATTTGTGAATGTGTAAGATTGACACTACTATTCACCAACATTTGATGAGAGGCTGCTCTTATTTTTTGGGGTTGATAGTGGCTCTAGGCCAACGAAGTGACCGACGTGTGGGTCGTCTAGTTTATAAAAATATATAATAATATTACAAAATATTTTCTTGTGATGNACAAAACTAAAGCCAAACATTAGGATAGCTTGGGAAGTCACCGAGGTTCGCCTCTGGATCCCCGACATCCCCTAGTTCTTCCTCCTTTGGATTCTACAATAAAATGTTCTAAATTTGAACCAATCATCTTTCACACCTCTACGTCCGATCTCATTGAAGTGTCCTACCCTTTGAAACTCCTTGAAGATAATATTTCCTGATTTTTATCGAGAGTCTTCTTAGATGATTTTGGTCATTTAAGATGTAATTAACTATAGGGGTTTGCCCTTATAGGAAGCATGTCTGAACCCAGCTTAATATAAACCCTATTTAATCCTTTATATTAAATAGGGGAATTTGTCGGCAAATTCAAAAGTTTCGCAGACCAAACGGACGTCATATATTCTTTAGTTTATTTGATTGAGCCTCATCCCTCAAGTCTTGTGTTTTCCTTTCGGGGTAGATATAGGATTTGAGGTACAGTGCTCTTTCATTTTTAACTATGAAAAATATGGGGTCAGTTCGATTTCATACTTCAACGTCCTTCCGAAGCGGGCAACGGGATTTTGATTCTGGCAACCGACAGCTTCTTACGGGTAACACTCCCCCAAACCAAACCCACAAAAATAGCGCCGACATGGACATAATACAGAAGTTGGACTTGAGCACTCCACTGCCGATTTACATAACCTCGCCCATTGAAGGAACTTCAACTAGTCATGGATCGATGACATATCTCAAGTGACCCGGGTAATTCACAAGCTAAACTAGTTTGATGTTAATGCATGCTAGATGCAATTCAATGTAACCACTCTTTTTTGCATCTGAGATTACAGCTAGTGAAGGAGAGCAAATCCCAGGCATTATGAGGTGTTAATAACGCGAATGTGATCCTTTTGAGTACAACATGTGGAGGGAGGCTGCTGGAAGGAAGAAGAAGGGTCAAGTCTATGAGCTTGGGTCAAAGAGATTTTCCTACGACGCTTAACCATTTACAAGTGCATCTGGAGATTCCACCTCTATTGCACAAGACAAGGATATCTTTAGGCTTGCTCTCGCATTCGTTGTTATGATGAAGGCCTACTTCACTCAAATGAGGTTGAGCTAGAGGCAAACATGGTGGCCAAGCTTAAAGTTGAGTTAGATTCATTTCAACAGCAGATGAGTGAGTGTGTCATGGTAGCATTAGAGGAGGAGGCAGAGGACGATGAGAATGAGGAGACAGGGAAGGATGATTAGGGGGAATATTTTCTTTTTTTATGATTATGTTGTACATTTGAACATTTAATTTTTCTATGAACAATAATATATTTATTTTTTAGGAAATGCATTTGGTTTATATCATTATTTGATTGGATAATTTGTTATTATACTACTATTCTACATGAAATTCTCAATTTATTTGGATTACTACCAGTTGCAAGCCCAACTTCACAACTAAGAGCTGAGCAGTGGAGATTAGATGGCCGACCTATTATAAAGATGTGTTCACTTCGAGAACAGATCATCACAAAGTCTCAGTTGGTAGATCATCAAAGAGCCAGAGGTGATTGTAGTGGAGACTATGTAGAAGAAAAGTTGAACAGACACCTATGTATACCTAGACACGAGAGAAATTGTAGAAGAAATCACAAAGCTTGGGAGATTAAAATTCAGAGATGCTTAATACTTACTAATAGAAGGAACACTTTTTTGTAAATTGAAAACATTACAATACCAGCAGTGCAAGAAGGAGAACGAGGTGGAATACATTCTTCGATAAATTCACTCTGGGTAGTGCGAGAGCACTCAAAAGGAAAGAGTTTAGTGGGTAGGGTCCAACGACAAGGATATTTCTAGCTGACACTACTGAAAGATGCCAAAGCATTCTCCAGGAGGTGTGAGTAGTTTCATAAGTGTGCTCCACCACAAGACCAACCAGTTAATAAGTTTCAACCAATCACCAACTAGTGGCATTTCACCATCTAGGGATTAGAAATCCTTAGGTCATTTCCTCCTTCCCAAGGGCAACTTCGTTTCCTCTTAATGTTGTTAGATTATTTTTATAGTTGATTGAATCTAAAGCGCTTGCCCAAATCTCTGTGAATGTTTTCTAGAACATCATCTAGATGGACTTGATCTGTCATATGGCTTGCCATTGATTACCATCGTGTATAACGAGACAAAATTCATTGATAAAAAGGTTTGAGATTTTTGCTAAAGCAAGAGGATAAGCTTTAAGTTTTCGTCGATCGGTCTATCACCCCCAAACTAACTGTTGACCTCATTTTTTTGAGGTATTTTTCTTCCTCTAAAATTTACAATCTAGCCATAAAATTTTTCTGCGGACTCTTCTAGAGGACTAGTATTGTGACCCACCAATTAGAAATTCTAGCCACTCCTTGGCTCTTTGTAGTCTCATGTGTTTGTTCTTAAATCCTCAACACCTGAGTTGATTAAGGAACAATACATTGAGACTTATGATGAGCTCACCATAAGGTTAAAGAATGTCATAGGGAGACCCTTTGTGACTTAGTTATCTCACCTAAATAAAATTACATTTTACCCATTCTCACACACACACCACTACAAATTGAAATCCAAAACCCATTTTCAAAATTGAGTTCCCCATTTTAAGGCCAATCTCCTCCCCTGACCTCCCACAGTTGAAAAATGATTTTCCATACCTTGGCTAGCCACTGTGGCTGAAGACAAGCTCAAAACTGAGAATCGCCAAAAGGGAGAAACCAAAAGTTGAGCCCATCCAAGGTGGCTCGCCCTCATTAGGCCATTGCTAGTATCGTGGCTCCACCTAAGTGACTTCTTACACCCTAAACACTAGATAAATTAAGCTCATGGCGGTGCTTGGAAATTGACCACCCACAGCCAAAAATGAGAGAGTGCTCAAACCTTGGCAACGCCCTACCAAATTGACTCCACATTATTCCCACAGCCTTGCGAAGTGCATCCCCATCATTCTTAAGTCTCTCTAGTGCCTCCACAACCCTAATTTTCCCTCTGAAATCCAAAGCTTTTCATGGCCTTGGCACAAAGTGTTTCAAAACTCCAATTTGATCCTCTTAAAAGCTTCCCCATAGCCTAGAAACACTTCCCCAATCAAAATTCCTCTTTTCCAGAGCCTCTAACCTAGTACTAAAGCAAACACGATCCACTATTTTGTCTAAATCATACTTAAGCCCAACCTCAGTGCAAATTGAAGCAAGGAGACGATGTGTCAAGCCCAAACGATCATCCACAACAATTCTAATTGAGGTCTTACCACTTTGACAAAGGTATAAACTCTAAAATTTAAATTTTGTCTCGGCTTGGACCGTTGTGTAGAGACTCAACAATTCATGCCCACTGAGCTCTATAGATAGGTTTGTCTCACTTAGATGAAGGTGCAAGAACAATCCTTGTGTAATTTGGTTGAGAATCGAGCGAGATATTAACCCTAGATTATGAACGATTCTCGGTTCACTGTTCCGTGGGGACGATGAACTGATGTCTTCTGTTTCCATGTATTTGAAAATAAAGACACAGATCAGTTTGAATGGCTAAACGCTGTGACCCGAGATCCGCGGACCATGGGTGACGTGGCAGCCATGTGTAAAGTGTGGTGAATGGTGAAGAGACGCATGGGTTTTCAGAGCCACCGAGGATCCAGTTTTTGCTGAGTCACTTAAGTAAGAAATTCGAGATTTTTTATTTATTTAAATAACATAAAATACTTTTAACATTAAAATTCATATATTTCAAAAGAAAAAACACAAAAATAAAATAAAATAACTCTAGACTCAATGAATAAAGGAGAAATTAGAAACAATTAAAATAAAATAATTTTATTATATTTAATTTTTAATTAATTAATTATGTGAGACGTTATTTTAATTATTAAAATATAAATATTAGTCACCATGACATGAAATTTTAGGGGTTATTTTTTTCTATGTTTAGGGTAGTCCTCTGATTTTTCCAATGTTAGAGCACACCTCTAACCCTAAAACCCTAATTTTTCATGCTTGAGTCCATTGTCTAATTAAAATATTCATAAAAAAATAAAAAAAACAGAAAAATATAAAATAAAATCTAGTGAACTTAACAAAGTCAGAGGTATGGGATTTAACATTATAAAATTAAATATCAAGTAATTTCCCAATTGAAGAATGATTAAAAATTATAAAAACTTTAGATATAATTCAAAATGATACAAAATTTTCTCTTATCAAAGATAGTAACCCAAAACTTTTCAAACATAAGAGTATATTTTAAATATTTAAATGTATTTTTCTTATGATCTTATAATTATTGATTTAAATTAGGACATAAAATAAGATATACATCAGAAAAATACAAAATCACTTTTGAAGTGCTAATTAGCTTATGGGTAAATGGTCGATGAAGTCCAACAGTGAATGGAGTAATGGTGTAAGAGTTATAGGGTGTTTACCATATGAGTATGTTTGCAAAATGGTGTTTACACTTTAAGTCGTTCATTAAATAATTTTTTAAGGCAAATCAGAGGGTAAGGGATTAAAATTTATGAGACAAGCTTACTAGAGTGTTTTTGGTCCAAAGGGATGATTAAGGTAGTAACAAACCCATTAGAGTTTTCTAAAGGGTAAAATAAAATGTAAATATGTGAATCGTTTGAATTAGAAAGATGTAAGAGTTTGGATGATTGGATGTTGGGAGGTATGAGTTCAAAGCATCTTAATTCACTGATTTAAACTCCCACCACTTGTTGGAGTAAATTCCTTAATCGTCTTGATAAGATCAAATGTATTTTATAAAAATTACAACTTCACCCCTAAAACCCTAAGAGCTTTACAGTGAGCTAAGCTTAACTTAAAATCGTTGAGGATCTCAGTGAAATTTGCTAAGAGGGATGTAAGTAATAAAACACTATGAGGACCACAAGTATAGGTCTATCCCAGAGGTAAGTTTGTAGAGCTTTCCAATTTTTACAGACATAAATTTACCGGTCTAACTTGGATAACTCCCATGTTAAATTTGTAAATTGACCAAGGCCTTTACCCATATGCTAATTAAGACATAAAAAGGAGAGGAGGTATACAAAAAATAGCTTTGATTTTCAATATTTTTTTAGTATGTTCTAATTTGAAATTAATTAGTCAATGCAGCAATTTAGGAGAACTAAATGAACTTGGAATGACTTCAGAAACTATGGGGTTTTTCAGAACCAAGTTCCAAAACATCTCAACAAGATCTTTGGCAATTTAGGGGACATTTGAACTTACTATAAATTATTGAGAAAAATCATCCATAAAAATCTTGCAATCCCCAAAGTCAAATCCAACGCTCAGGAGTTTGGCCTTTGAATACCATGATCAAAACCTCCTTGATACTTGGAGACATTCGAATCGTGGTCGTTTCATATGAAATATTGAGTTGGTATATAAGTGGGAAGTGTTAGTGATATGGGAGATGATGTGAAAGGCATCTAGTGTTAAATGCAAGATAATATAATAGTATTATATCTCCTAATCAGATGACTTTGTGAAGGTGTAAGATTGAGACTACTATTCACCAACATTTGATGAGAGGTTGCTCTTATTTTTTGGGGTTGATAGTGGCTCTAGGCCAATGAAGTGACCGACGTGTGGGTCGTCTAGTTTATAAAAATATATAATAATATTACAAAATATTTTCTTGTGATGCTAAAGTTTGACTTTTAATGACTCCTGTGAAATCTTAATTTATTTACATGCATGATAAATTAAGAATTTTGGGTGTTACCTACTATATGTCCACTTGTTAGTCATTTTAATTGGGCTAAGGGTTGCCCTCCCTTAATTGTCTTAATGGTAGCTTTTACCTAACGTTGGACTTTATACACACAGATGCTAATGGTTGCCTACGGAAGTCCCTCGGAAAGAATCATTAGGTTGAAGGCTCTGAAGTTGAGTTCACTCCTAGCTCATGAATACTTATGTACAGCTTTAACTTTCACATGTTTATCGCCTAATTCCGTATAAGCTTGCACACGTGTTTTAATATATGTCACACCCAAAAACAAAATCAAAGCACTCTGCATTTTTCTAGCTCCTATTTATTTACATGCTCAACATATAACTTTAACCTCTTTGAAACAATGTCAGAGGCGTCAGATACGCATTACTCCTCCCTTCTCTTTTATTGTTCTTAATTGCATACGCATTATTTAAACATGCAACAATGTTACTCTCCTTACTAAATTTTTGGAATGTGGAAAAGAAGCCCTAGGGTATAATACATAGGACACATGTCTTGGTGGAAACTCTATTACACATGACCAACACAATAACTTTGCTAAACATTAAATATTCATAAGATCCCAAAATAAAAACTCGTTGGTCAATAAAAAAGATAATAGTAATAATAATAATCAACTCAAGTGCACCTAATAAAATCAAATCATTAAAAGAAATAACATAGGATAGTTCGTTTGAGGCGTGATTTCTCTCTCCCTCCTCTCACTTCATAGGATGAAGCGATGACGCAATCAAGTAGCGGACAACCTTCAGGCAGCGAGAAAGACCAAAACATGAAGCAATGGACGATCCTCAACTAAACTTTCATAGACTTAACTTGACCCAGTATAATTAAGAGGCTAGTGTGCAAAATGAATATGATATAAAAGTTAAAATTTAATTTATATTTCACACACTAGGGGTTCTATGCAAGTGCACATATTGTTTCAAGTAATATAGGATTTTCTTTAAAGACCTCAGTATTGATCTGAAATGGAAGCAAGCTAAGAAAGTCATTAGGTGAAATCCTAGTATACATTCTTCATGTCTTAGTTTGGATGGACGATTAAGGGTGTTTTCTATCAACTACTCCTAAAATAAACTTAAATTGAAAAATAAACCCAACTAGATAAATCGGTTTGGTAAATTTTGAGATGATAGAAACTACCTTTCTCAGGCAACGTCCTAGATAAAGTGTAGGGAAGAAATGCTTAGAATTTAATGTGGTCGGTGAAAAATAGGAGAATACCTTTTTTTTAACCACCTCTAAGAATAAAGAACATTAGCTAATCTAGAATTAGTTCCAACTTGTGTGGTAGTGCAGGGTAGATTCTTGCCTCTCACTTCTAGATTACCCACTATGACCTCTCTATAAGACTTACCAGGAACCCTTAGTTCTAACTCTAGACCAAACTGGAAGACTCAAGTCTGTCACCCTAGAAACACTAATTCTACGCCCATCAAAACTTATCTCCCTATCTATTTGCACTATCCTTAAATTTTGGTCGCCTTCTCGTAAGGTTAGTCTGACACTCACTAGTTGGGTGAAATCATAACCCTCCAGAATCATTATGTTTCGGAACAAATTATAACATTACAAGTGACCAGTTTGCAAAGAAAATTAAGAGCTGGTGAATATAGCATCGCATTAATAAAATAAGAGTAGATATAAGTGAATCTAAATACCTAAACATGCACAATTTCATTGCAAAAGAAATGTAAAATGAATATAATGGCATAAGCAGTAAGAGAATTGATAGAATTATGTGATAATTATGTGCCAACAAGAAACATATGCTACCTATCCTCTTCCGAGTGTATAGGTACACTTAGTATTCTATTTGTTTCATGAAACTATCTATCACCTAGAAGCTTATAATAGAAATAGATCATTAATTATATTTCCTTAAAATTTGCATTGTCACCTAAACTACTAAAGCCAACTGGTCTATGTGAGTGCACTCAAGTTGTGAGATCACTGCTCTCCCGAGTCTTAGTTTCACTTATAATAGATTTTAACATAACCTATTGCCACTTAAGTTATGTCAATGAAGCAAAGGAGATATTACTCATCACATGGAAATAAAAATTATTCTATCATAAAATAAATTTTCCTACAGATGCCACTGCTTCATATTAAAAGAAAAGTGTAATAAAAACTACTCACAAAAGCGGATAAAAAAATAGAAAACTTCACTAAATCAATGCAAATCCACTAGGAATTGTTTAAAAACAATTATAAAATAATATTGAATACAATACTTAGCTTTTTACCTCTAAATGAAACATGAAAATATCTTCAACAAAGCCTCCTTATGATCTACGCAATGCTCTAACACTTCCCTGCACATGTCTCTCAAAACTTCTCACCAACCTCTCCAAAAAAGGTGGAAATCTACATCTCCTACTCACACTCTTTGTAGAAGAGGCACAACCAAACTCTCTCTAAAATTCTCTAAAATCTCTTCTTAGTCATCTCATATGAGAGATGTCAGCCCCCCTTTTTAAAGAGAGACCAAACACCTATTTTTTTCAAGATGCACATTTCTTCACTCCAAGAGACACACCTCTTCACATTCCAAATGTCTAGAATCATTGTATAACTCTTTGGGGCATGCATAACTGCCCAGAGTCTTCCAAAACACCCTAGAACAGTAAAATATCATAAAAAATCGCCCAAAAACCATTTTAAGCACCTGAGTGTCGGATCAGGCGCCGAGGAGCCGAAATTTTTTTTTTTGGTTTCATTCCAATTTTTCTCCAATTTTGCTCCAATAAAATACTCTATATCAGAATTTTCTTCCATGCTCGATTTGACTCCAAATTGCACCATTTTGTCTCCATTTTTTCTCCAATAAAATACATCATATCAAAAAAATTTTCCTTACTCGATTAGACTCCACATTGCACCATTTTTGCTCCATTTTCTCCAAAAGTCTATTTCTTGTACCTGAGGCCAAGAACATGTAAAATACCTTCCGTTAACGTGCATTTTTATTGAAAATGGGCATAAAATATATATGAAAAAGTATTTAATTTTTAGTTTTGTCATCTAGCACGATGTAAATCCTCACACCATCTTTAGGCTTTCGCATGATTGTATGTCATGCGATATAAGCCCTAATCCTTTCTAGGATTCTGAGGTTGCTCATTCGGTGCGACGTAAATCCTCCTAGATTCCTAGGTTATCTATGTTGATCGTATGCAACGTAATGTAGGTCCTAGATTTTAAATGAAATGGCATGAGTAAATATCAAATAACATCATTTCTAAAATGTAAAACCAAATAGTATGACAGTTTGGGAAGTCATCATTAAGGTTCATCTCAGAATCTGTGTCATCCCTCACCTTTCGCTCCTTTGGATTCCAAAATAAATGTTCCACATCGAACCCTTCCCAATTGAATTTCTTATGAAACCTCAATCTTAATTGAATGTTTTCTTAATTGATTTCAATTGCTTAAGATGTAATTTACTATTAGGGCTTGCGTCTATTAAAGAATTAGTAACACAAGCAATCTAAACTATATCTAATCCTTATAATAGGTAGCGGAATGTTATGTTGAAAATTTCACAGACCAAATAAATACCATAAATTCATTTGTTTGAATAATTGAGACTATTATCGAGTGATTTCTTCATATTTTGAGATGAGGTATTACTTGTAATATCGTGTTCAGTTATTTAAACCATTAAATATATGAGATTCATTCAGTCCCTTTTTTTTTAAATAAAAAATTTCATTTATCTAAAATAAAAAAATATATATGAAATTAAATAATGTTCACATCTTCAAAAAAAAATGACAGATTACTAACGACCAAGTTGAGGTCACCAATAAAACTATTCTCAATCTATTAAGGAAGTAATTTGATGGAAAAAAGAGAAGCTAAGTAGAAATACTCTCATTTGTTTTATAGGCCATTTGAACAACCCCATCCACTACAACTAGTCAAACGTCATTCATAATCTCACACGAAATGAAGGCTATGCTTCTATTAGAATACAACCACCATAGTAAGAGGATCCTCACAACTACAACGTCCAACAAATAAGATCCACCTGAATTAAAGAAGTAAATAGCAAGGGAGAAAAGCTCACATTCGATCTTACAGAGGAAGATTGGGTGAAGTCATCCCTACGACATAAGGAAGTTAAGAGAAGAGCCACTCGTACCACAACCAACACGTTCGAGAGAGAGCTTTCACCCCCCAGAGATCTAACTCTGTGGGTTCAAAATTTGAAGCTTAATTAAAAAGTACTATATTACTTAATAACGATACGTATACTTGCATAGTATCTCATATTTAAATATAATAATTACACATTTATTTGCTTCGAGGTCAAGTTTTTTGGCACCGTTGCAAAGTGAGAAATATAAGTAAAGAAAAATTAAGAATATAAATTCATACATCGTAGTACTTTCATATAAGATTGGGATCACTGAGCAGACCCACTCAGGCTAAACAACTTAGAAAAATTCAAACAATCCTAGCAACATCCCAGAAGTTAGGTGACATTGACTATGTAGTTAGGCCATGACATCTTGCAACCACCTAAAAGATGGGACAACCATATCTCAAAAGGAATGACAAAAGTGATTTTAGAAACAATGTCATAATTTTTACATAACCGAGAAAAAGAAAGAAGTATGAACAAAAGCATTATCAATGTGTATAAATATCATATTAGTTGATTAAAATGATATGAATACCTATAAAAACTAGTATAAAGCTTAAAACAACATAAGAGAAACAAACTCATCAATCCACTACAGCACCCTCCTTACCTTCAGAAAGTCTACAGCTTCATGCTCTCTTATTAATTAATTAACTTTTTTATTTTAAAAGCTAACATATTTTTTACATTCTGATCGAGGAGCTATCCTTATTATGCTTGCAAAGGATATGGTTGATCTTTACAAGTTCGGTCTTCCACATCCTAAAAAAAGAAGGGGGATGAGATTCTCCATAAATCAACATTTCAGTAACGTGAAAAATATCTTCTACGAAGTATGAAACTAGCTCAAAAAGTCAACTATGAAGAGCATGGCCACATTGCAAAAATTCTTCTGTACATAGCACAATAACAGTGCAAAATATCCACAAGAAAATGTGACAACAATGCATAAATATTCCTCCAAAAAATATGATATAAATGTGAAAAATATTCTCCATAAATCATTGCCGCGGTGCAGAAATCTCCCCCATAAAGGACTACAACAGTGCAAAAAATCTCTTTTGGAGAGCACGACACCAACGCAAAGGACAAACCTAATTGATCATACGAGTAGGTCGGGGGACTCTACTTTCTTTCTTTTAGGAGCCCCGTTGATTGCCATTTAGTAGGTCGGGGGACTCAAACTCCTTCCATCTTGAAGCTCCCCTCCTTTCTTCTTAAAGCCCCATTGATTGTGCAAGCAGGATGGACGGTTTTTTCTAGGAGTTCCATTTATCGTAGATGTGAGTTCGAGCACTCCGACTTCTTTCTTCTGAGTGCCCCGTTATAAGCCTACTAGCGGCATAGGGGACATTCCCTTCTTTCTTGTAGGAGTCTCATTGATCACATAAGCATGCCAGTGGTCTCCACCTCCATCCTGTTGTTTTTAGCCCATTTGTAGATTTATGTGTGTGTCTGTGTGTGTGCATGTATGTGTGTGTGTGTGAGTCAATCAGATGCAACTTTTGAAGCAAAAAATGTTCAATGTTTGATTAAAAATCATCTGGAACTTCAGTTTAACAAATTTACAGTCAAACTAATCGACTTGAGATGGACACAATAATACCAAAATTTGTCCAATCTAAATCAAATTAAGCCAAGACCATGATATTAAACCACTTTTATAAGCTTTCAGTGCTAATTTGAAGGTCAAACAAATTCCAAATCTAATAATTTTATAATCAAATTGAGTTTATTAGTGTGATGAATCAAAAGAGCCCGTGATCGTTCGATTCTAACATCATTAAGGAGGTTAAATTTTCATCAAATATCATCCTATCAAGGAAATATCTCCGGGTCATATGATGGAGAATTCCAAATTCCTTTTTTATTTGAAGAGTGGCCTCTATGAGACTATATAAATAGAACCTTATCTCCTCTTGAGATTGGGAGAACTTAACCCAGAAGAAGACTGAAGCATGGAGGTGGAGCTAAAATTTAGCATTGCTTCCGCACCACAGATCTAACAAATACCTCTCACAACTGCAGTCGAAAACCACTGCCAACCATTCTATCGACCAACGTCAGCCACATGAGCCATTACTTTCTCATTGTAATGAATTCCCTTGTGGAGCCACAACTTTTATTGTGAAATCTCATCATATGTTTTGGAACGGTGAACCTCTAGGTGGAGCAATACGTTGTCCCCTACACGAGAAAAAGATGCATCCCGAAGATGGTGTAACAATGCAATTCAATGAAAACTACTTTCTTTGGATGCCAAAAGCTCTCTTCTCATAGCTCATTACTACAGCCTACATGACCAACTACGACCTACATGGTCCACAACTCATGTAGCTTTTGATTTTGGTCCCGAAAACCTATGATTTTCTCACAGCTCACCACTACTACCTACGTGACCAATCACAACCTATGTGATCCATAGTTCTTGTAAGTATCAACTCTGGCCTCTACAACATGCAAAGATCATCACAGCTCACAACTATGACTTACGTGGCTTACAGCTCAAGTAGCTTCCTACTCCAGCCTCTATGGCTTACGGACGACATCTCAACTCACCACTACAACCTNTTCCCGAAAACCTATGATTTTCTCACAGCTCACCACTACTACCTATGTGACCAATCACAACCTATGTGATCCACAGTTCTTGTAAGTATCAACTCTGGCCTCAACAACATGCAGAGATCATCACATCTCACAACTATGACTTACGTGGCTTACAGCTCAAGCAGCTTTCTACTCCAGCCTCTGTGGCTTATGCACGACATCTCAACTCACCACTACAACCTACATGATCAACTAAGGCTTATGTGGCTGAAAACTCATTTAGCTCCCAACTTCAGCCTATGTAGCCTACGTACATCATTATAGCTCACTATTATGTCCTACATGAGTAACTACGAACTACAGCTCATAAACTTCCCGACTCCGGCCTCCACGACTTACAAGCATCATCATAGCTCACCAATATGACATAAACCTTAGTGGTCCAAGACCTATGTAACTCCCGAGTCTAGCCTCTACATCTATGGATATCATCACAACTCACACTACGACCTACATAAATAACTAAGACATATGTGATCCACAACTCATGAAGTTCCCGACTCTAGCCCTTGTGGCCTACGTTGTCCAAATCTTGTGTAACTCCTGACTTGCATCTACATCATATGGATATCATCACAACTCACCACTATGGTCTAAGTGACCAACTATGGACTACATGATGTACAACTCGTGCAGCTCCTAAATAAAATCTATGTGGCATACTAACGTCATTGCATCTTACCACTAGCGACCAACTATGACCTATGTTGCTCACAAATTTCACAGCTCACCACTAAAGCCTACGCGATCAATTACGACCTATGTGACTCACAACTTCTACAGCTTTCTATTATGACCCCTGTGGAGAACCGATACTCATGAAGCAATCATCTGCAACCCACATGACCAACTATTACTATGATTTTCAACAATGGCATATACAACAAGCTAGTGCTACAACCACCATCTAAAATATTCATAGTGGATTACTGCCTACATAACAATCAATAACCACCCTTGCCACCAATGATTACAGAGAACAACATTCATTATAACTAGACTATGAGTATTATCAATGAACTACTGTTGTACATTTATAATAATCAACTGTGTAACTATTCCTTAATTCACGAGAAGTGTAGATCTGCGTACTCACTATTCATTGTGCATTATATCAATCGTGCGTGGCCTTATGAATTTTTTCAATTTTCATTGCTCTCCACATAAAAATTGAGACATCTTTTTTTATTTACTTTTCTTTAATTATCTGAGTGTTTTATAGGTTTTCGTGCAATTCTAAGACGATAATTCATTATTCTGTCACCGTGGACCTTCTGACACGAACCCTTATTTCTTTTAAATGCGTGCAACGACATTAAATAATGATTGTGCAATTCATCATCTATAAAATATAAAAAGGTATAATTAATTTAAAAAATATTAAAAATTTATAATATCTATCTATTTTCAAACCTATTAAAATCATTTAAATAATTAAAATAATAATAATAATAATAATAATAATTATTATTATTATTATTATTATTATTATTATTATTACAAC
>JXCR01102075.1:7716-18456 GCA_002079205.1 Phalaenopsis hybrid cultivar
AAAAAAAAAAAACAAACAAACAACGGATAAATTGCAATAGAGATGTTTGAGAACTCAAATGATGGCTGATTTTATTAATACCAATGAAAAAAAAAAAGATACAATGTTGATCTACTGTTCGAGAGGTATATCATCTCCACAAATTCTAGAGATCGTTAGAAACACCAAGAGAAAAATAATTGTAGCAATTCAAAATCTAAAACAAACCCTAGCCAGTTAATCCTCATAAATACTCTCCAAAAGCCATTCAAACTTTCTCTCAAAATGTCGTTTAATTCCCCTCTTGTATGCGATTAAAGCCTATGTGGGTCCCACTCGAGCGCTGAAGTCATCTGCATGCCCTCTTGTGGTTTCTGCTTCTATAGGCCAGGCTTGCTGGTCTGGTTGGATCTTGTCGGTCGAAGCCGGTCTTTTTTCATGAACCTGCGACTCATCTTNCTAGAGGTTGAGCTAGAGAAATTGGGAATATTTTCAAAGAACGAGACATCAACACTAACATAGATTTTGTTTGAGGTCAGATAAATGCATTTGATACCCATTTTGAGTTGCAGAGTAACCAAGAAGACACGTTCTATGGATCTGAGATCAAGTTTACTTCGAGTAGGGGCAATGCATCCAAAATTTTGGGATCTAAGCAGAGAAGGCTTGATTGGTAGGGAAGCATGACATCAAGACGGCTAAAGGGGTTTTTGTGAATTTTAGAGAGGACTCGTTTTATGAGATAAGTGTCTGTTATAATGACATCATTCCAAAAATATTTTGAGACAATGGATTTAAACATAATGGAGCGAACAACATCGATAAGATGGCAATTTTTCCTCTCGGCTATCCCATTTTGTTGAGAAGTGACTGTGCAAGAACTATGATGGAGGAAGTCTTTACTTACTAAGAAATCATTCAAAAAAGAGTTAAAAAAGCACGCGACCATTGTCAGACCGAAGGACCTGAATAGGAGTTTTAAATTGAGTTATGACAAAGGTATATAAGTTTTGGAAGGTCAAAACGACTTCCAATTTGTCTTTTCAAAAAAGTAACTCATATGTCATTTAAGTGTGGTCATTAATTAATGTCAACGACCAACGTTTATTGTTGTAGTTGGGAGTGTGAGAAAATTTTCATATGTCATTATAAATGAGGAAGAAAAGAACAGAAGGTGTGTAGGTATGAGGTGGGTAATGGACCCGAGGAAGTTCGGCTAATCGACATGTCTCACAATTGAAATTAGAGAGATTTTTATTATAAAACATCAAAGGATACAAATTTTTCAAATATTGAAGACTAGAATGACGTGACGACAGTGTAATAACATAATGAGAAATTCAATAACACCTGAATATATAACCCATGGACTAGATGAGGAATAAATTCTACGAGTCATAAGAAAAGTACCTTGCCAGACATGAGAGGTTGATGGACCCGCAAAGACTTGGTTAGCTCCAAAAAACTTTATCAATTATTCCACCTTATTTTTTAGGGATTCGGAGGATTCCAGAATGTTCTGGGTAGGATTCGGTTGAGCTGTGTCTAGTTCGGTCGTCGTCGAGAGTCCCTTGGCTTTAGAGGATTTGGCTGAGGGTTTGTAAGTCGGCTTTCCGTGAAGTTTCCAAAAGTTGTACTGAGTGTGGTTGGGCTTGTGACAATAATCACAAGTGGGGTGACAAGTTTGAGATGTCATGGATAAGGTTTGAGCACTATTTGAGATCAACGTGGACGATTCAGCTCAAGGAATAGAAGCTCCAAGCATGACAAGTCTCCTGCTTTTCTCCCGACGAATTTCGGTGAATGCAGCACGAGCAAAAGAAAGAGAATCCCGACCAAGAGTACGACCCAGAACTTCGTCAACGTCTTTGTTAAGGCTAACAATGAATTGGAACATACGATCCGTTTCTACAATCTTCTGAAAGAGGGATAAGTTGGCTGGAGAATCTCAAGTGTAGTTGTAAGGTTGCATTCCATCCATAATGCAACAAGGTAATTATAGCATTGGGCCACGGTCTTTGACCTCTATTTTGCCTCTCGGATCATTTTGTTGTGGTATATAAAAATAAAATAGAAAAAAGATCTTTGACGAAGCGAAAAATAGCACGATAAAATTCACACCAGAAAACAGTAACACAGCGAAACACAGAGATTTACGTGGTTCGGCAAATTGCCTACGTCCACGGAGTTGCAGAGGAATTTACACCAGTCGAACGTCTCGACTTACAAGAGGAATCTCTCACTTCGTTGCTCTCTCTTCTTCTCTCTCTCTGTTCTTCTCTCTACACCGAAATACACCGAAGAAACTCTACACCGAGATACACCGAAAAAAATAAACTTACAAGAGAAATAAACTCAATTTCTCTTCTGCCATAAGCTACCAAGAAGAAGCCAAGAGAGAACAATCTTCTTCTTCTCTCTTTTTCCTTCTGCTGCAAGAAACTATTGTTTGCACTTCTCTTCCTCTATCCTGAGGAAGCCCGAAGAAGAACACAAAAAAGACAGTGTTAAATCAGAAGCGGCGATCTTCCAAGCCTCGTCAAACTTGCTCTCTCATGTTTCAGTCACCTAGGCTTCACACAGACATGAGAGGCGAAGCTCCCCTTTTATTGTGACTGAGAGAGGCGCAAGAGCGGGAGCAGTTTCTCTAATCGCGAATCGACGCCAGGCGGGAGACGATTATTCGCGATCGGGCGTAGGCGGGAGCGGGAGCGGGAGGCGAATTGGGCTGACCATAACAAATCTCCCTGGCGGTGCCACTTGGAGACCGGTACACAGACAGCAACATCTCCTTCCCAAAAATGATATCCTCCACTGGCGGTGTCGTCTTTTTCTTTAAACATGTATCCTCCATCTCTGCAACCCAAAGCCTCTGTCTTCACACCAGAAGACCAACTAAAGCTGTTCACAACTTCAGTTTATCAAGAGTAACACCCTTAGTCAACATATCATCAGGGTTCACATAATTTTGCACCTCCAAGATATTTTCTGAGTTACTCTTGTCTCTACTTACAACTCCCACTACATGGGTAATATCATGTCTTTGTTGAAAGACTTTTCCAACAAGTCTAGTCTTATACCTCTTACTGCCACCAAACTCAGTCTTCACTTGGTACACTCACTTGTTGTGTAATATATTCTTCCCTGGTGGAAGTTATGTCAGCTCCCACTTGTTCGAACTTTCATCTTGCAAGATTTCTTTATAGTTCTGTGGTTCACCACCATCTGTCTGTTGAACAATAGGAATGGGTGTCTCGGACCCACTCTCATCTTCACTTCCATTATCAACAGAATTATGAACTGTCAGCAAAAGTGCATCATGTACTTCTTGAGATATCACATTTGTGCTATCATTCTTCATCTTCTTGGGATTCATGCAGTTTCTCTTTATGTGGTCAGCGTTGCCGCAATTCTACCAAGTTGTCTGCGGACTAGACTTTAATTTTAATCTCCCTCTATTTGAGTTTTTGTTTTGTCATCTCCCTCTAAAATCAACATTCAGTGTCGAACTCATAAATGAGATCTCGCCAGAGTTTTTTCTGCGCACCTCCTCAACCAAAATCAAATCACAAATATCATCACATTTCAGTTTATATTTACTTACAGAACTACTAACTGTCATCTTCATGTTTTCCCAACTATTTGGCAATGATGTCAACAATATCAGTGCATGTATCTCATCATCAAAATCAATTTCAACAGATGACAATTGATTTGTGATAGTATTGAAATCATTCAGGTGTTGAGCAACAGAAACATATTCCGCCATCTTCAAGATTAATAACTTTTTCATCAAGTACACATTATTATTTGTCGATTGTTTCTCATACATACCTGATAAAACTGTCATGAGATCTACAGTAGTCCTCTCATTGACGACGTTGTGTGTAACGGACCTCGATAGGGTCAATCAAATAACCCTCAGAACTTGTCGATCCAACAAATTCTATTCAGCATCATTTATCCTTTCAGGTCTTTTCCTCAATCACGAAAGATGAAATTTTTTTCCATAGAGGTAGTCTTCTATCTACATCCTCCAATAATCAAAATCTGCGCCATCAAACTTCTCAATCCCTAAAACCTTCACTTCATCTGCAATTATCATTCTTCTTCAAATCCGAAACACGGCCTCTTATACCAGTTGTTGTGGTATATATAAATAAAATATGAGAACGATCTTTGACGAAGCGAAAAACAGCACGAGAAAATTCACACCAGAAAACAGTAACACAGCGGAACACAGATTTACGTGGTTCGGCAAATTGCTTACATCCACGAAATTTGCAGAGGGTTTTACTACTTAAGAAATTTACACCAGTCGATCATCTCGACTTACAAGAGAAATCTCTCACTTCGTTGTTCTCCCTTCTTTTCTATCTCTGTTCTTCTCTCTTTGCACCGAGATACACCGAAGAAGCTCTACACCGAGATACACTGAAGAAGATAAACTTAAAAAAGAGAAATAAACTCAATTTCTCTTCTGCCACAAACCACCAAAAGAAGCCAAGGGAGAACAATATTCTTCTTTTTTCTTCTTCCTTCTGTTGCAAGGAACCACTACTTGCACTTTTATTCCTCTATCCTGAGGAAACCCGAAGAAGAACAAAAAAAAGGCCGTGTTAAATCAGAAGCAGCGATCTTCCAAGCCTCTTCAAACTTGCTCTCTCACGTTTTAGTCACCTGGGCTTCACACGGACAGGAGAGGCGAAGCTCCCCTTTTATCGCGACTGAGAGGCACAGGAGCGGGAGCAGTTTCTTTGTTCGCGAATCGACGCCAGGCCGTGACTATTCACAACCGGGCGTAAGCGGGAGTCTGTAGAGGGAGAAATCGGGAGCAAGATTGGGAGGACCGAACCAGGCTCCAGCATAACAAATTTTAGATACTGATTATGTATCACGAACAGTCATCCAGAGAGTACTATCTGAAGAGATGAACATGCACGAACGACCAATCGATATTTCCATGGAGTTGATCAGCCATGATATCACCATGAAGTTTTCCACTTCCCAAGCTCAATATGTCGGGTCAGTATTTGAAGGCTCGCGAATCATACCTGAGAAGTGAAAAAATTTCCCACGTCCATTGATTAATAAAGAGATTGCTTGGGACCACTAGAGGAAGTTGTCGTTTAATTTATAAGTTTGATCAAGAAACTCATCTTGGCTTCCAGTCCTCCGATCTCCAAAGGAGTAGGGTTTGGAGTCAATCCTCTAGTGGAGTCAAGAACACCTCTTGAGGGTGATTCATTGAAAGAATCAACATAATTCCGACTGAGCCAAATGATATGTTATTGCGAGCCATTGATGAATTTTGGTAGAATCAAATAGACTAGCTGGAATTGCAGGTAGCAGGAACCCTTCCTGCAAATCAGCGATAGAGAAAGTTGGGACCTTTCCACGAGAATGTTGATACCACAAGAAGTAAATCAGTGGTAGAAGTAAAGGAGCCACGAATACCACGGAAAGGCCGATACCACGGTGGCTGAAGCAAATCAACTAGGGGAAGGCTGGTTGATTTACTTCAACGGCAGAAGCAACTCAAAGGAGGAATAGGTGGAGGCTAGCCTCCCTGTAGGTCCAAGCTGTTAGGAAAAGGAGGCCACTAACCCTAGATCTAGGGCTGGCTCTGATATCATATTAAGATTTGGAATAGATCATAATAATTATATTGATAGAAGGGGTATTTAAACTCAATTATTGCAATAAGCATAATAGTGAAAAGTAATAAATATAAAATAAAATAAATAGGAAAGAAAATAAAAAAGAATAGAGAACAAAAGGAAAAACAGAATAAAGCACAAAATGAAAAACATAATCAGGGAATTAAATGAAATAATAAGTAATAATGGCAAAAGAATAGCCATTATAATCTAATAAGATAATTTATTTTAGATAATAAAAAAACAATCTAATTATTGGAAAATGGCAATCGCCAAAATAAACATCTACATTAAATATTACTCTCTTTACATTAAATATTTATATATTCAACTTCTAAGTAGANGGGCAATGGCCAAAATAAACATCTACTTTAAATATTACTATCTTTACATTAAATATTTAGATATTCAACTTCTAAGTAGATTGTTTGTGTTGTACTTCGTAAATTTAAGATTTATATCACATGTATATATTATAAAATTTTCACAAAAATATCAATGATATTTTCCCTTTATATAAAAGATTGTTCAGGAAATCATTTTTTTTTTTTTTTCAAATAGAGCTCCATTTCAAAAATCAGATACAATTAGTGGTATTCCTGTCGACGATAGCTTTCTCTCAGCTGCTTTAAAAAGTCCAACTATCCAATCATTTATATTATATGACGTTCTCTTCATATCACATCACTATCAGTGAAATTTATGTGGTTTTGGGTAGTTGTAGTACATGCTTTTTTTGCACACAAAATATAATGTCTAGCCTATCAAATAAAAATAAAATTGAAAAAATTCTAAGGATATATTAAGGGGGAAAATTACCATTCATGGTATTAGGATGAAGAATAGCTTGAAATATCGCCCCTTAATAGCATTAATTTTATTAATCTTTAAAACTTTAAAAGTTTAAAAAGCCCAATAGGGTTACAATAAATTTCAGCGCTACCACAAAATCTCTCTACATAAAATACATAAACAATATAAATAACAAATTGAAATAAGTAAATGTATGCGTGGAATTTAAAGGAGAATATGCATTAGTCTTGAAAATATATTTGAGAAGTTTGATCATACATAAATATGAGTGCTACTAGCTCAATTTAATAAATAAAAATGAATAATTTGCCCCATAAAAGTGCGAGGAAAAGCTTGCGCGCACAAAACAAGCAAAGTGTTATTACGGATAGGGGAGTAAATTTTAGAAGAGATGAATTATGATGGAGAGGAACATACAAAATTTCAATAATAGTTGAATAATTTAAAAATACATAATATATGATTTAAATGGGACTTCATTGTTAATTTTATTCTAATAATCTTGAGAGGTTAAAATGTATTGTACAGTTTGATCATTATAGTAATTAAATTTCTTTAAATTGGTGTTTAATTAATTAAATAGATTTGAATAGTTGAGGAAAAAACCGCACAACATGGTAAATGAAGAAAAAGGAATTTCTGAATTTTCTAAAGCATATATTTTTAAGGATAGGACGTACTGGAGCATTTCCCCTTGGTTTTTCATCTTATTTCCCTAGCATTTAGTGCTGTGGTTCTGAATGAAAAGAGTTATGAAAAAACATGTCAAGTCATGAAAAGCATAAAACACTGATAAGACGTTCTACTAAAAGAAACAGATTTAATAACAAAGGAGAAAATAGTTAGATTCAAATATATTATTCGCTAAACAATGGAACTTACGACCTTATTTTCAGAACACAAGTAGAAAGGTTCCCTTGCAATCTGGAGGGCTTTATCCATCTCAAGATATCCAGCTGAAACCATCCTCCGTAATACTTTGACCTGGGACGACTTGGATCTTGAAAAATGTAAAATTTCTAATTATATTGGAGTTAAAATAAACAAAGAGAAGCTAAAAGAAACCAAAATTACGTATCACACAAATGCAAAAGAAATTGACAAGGAAGAAAATACAAAACATATTCAAGCAGAAAATTGACTTACTTTTTGGGGTATTTCAGTGGATTTAGCAATTCAGGGCCGGGCAGAATTCCAGCGAGCATTGCAGATTCCCCAACAGACAGAGAAGAAGGCCTCTTTCCAAAGTAATACTGAGAAGCTGACTCAATACCATAAATTCCATTCCCCCAGTACATCTGCAAAATGATCATATGACCGCTTAACCCCTGATTAAAAAAAAAAACTTCTAGCTTTACTCGGAAACTGGATGCATAAGACGTAGTGCTCGGCTGCTGCAAGGGATTAAAGAATAAAGACAAAACTGCTAGCTCTAATATCTTTTTCATGTTAGTTTTTTTAAAAGATTTTCTTTCCCACTAAAGCGGTATAAAGGCTAAAAAAAATGAAATGCAATGATTTTAACTCGTAATCTAAAAAACATTTTTTCCAAATCCAGTAACCTTGATCTGAGTTATAGGCATTGTTGAATTCGAAATTGTACAGGAAACACATCCAAGGAATAGAGCATTACAAGAAAGAATTGTCCGGGAAACACACCCAAGGAATGGAGCGTTACAGGAAAGACAGAAAAGGAGAGAGCACGGTAATGAACAGTGGGAATGCATAACCTTTATTCGATAAAAGATCCCCTATTTATAGACATAAGGGGTACATATGTGAGATTACATTTATGCCCCTTTTTATTAAAGTAATGAGGGATATTTTAGTATTTTATATGCATGAGATTAATATGTTTGTCGATGGGTCCTTCCGAATAGAAGTCTACCAATCAATCTGTTCTTTGGGCACGTTGACCGGTCAAACTAATGATACAATAAAGAGCCGAAGGTAGTGGCCGCAGATTGGCCCGGGATCCCTCAAACAGGTTTCTTTAACTTAGTCCGGGTGGATAATAACCAATCAGCTAATTTTCCAGCTTCTTACTATTGTTTCTCCATCGAACTGTCAGATTCCCTCAAGTTCTGATAAGAACAAGTGAATCTTTCATAATGCAAAAATGTAAAAAATAGGATTTAATTTATAACGATATTATTGTTCAATAACCGACTCACTTAAATTTTTGTGCTCAAGATTAAGACAAGTATGACACGGGAGCCTTTGGATCAGCACATGCTTCATTCTCCATGCTGATCGAGCGCGTTTGCTCTCTGCATCTCAGAGTTCGCCTTGTTTGCCCCTTTGCACTTCAGAGTTGTTGTGATGGTTGACGGTCGAGCACCTGGGGGCAAGGTCTCACAATAGGGAGACACCTCTTAGGACCCTTAAAGGCATGAGCTAAGGTCTGGAAGGAGGAGAAGAAGAAGAGGTTGACTAAAGAGAGACTTATAGAGGAGAAAAGTAAGAAAAGAGTTGTGAAGAGGAAAACGTCTGACCCGAGGGACCATATGGGATCCTTTGATTCTCTTTTCAGGCAACAAGATGGGATTCGAGAAAAATCCAAAGGATGGCCCATTGATCCTCATGCGGAACTTTTGGTCCCTACTGTTGAGCCGCCATCTTCTATCAAGGCGCCCGTCCCTCCTGTTTCTAAAGTGTAGACCCCACAACCGTTGGGGTAGTCCAAGAGATAACTGGTACCCCCCTACCGCCCGGATCACTACGCGGGGTTGAACTTCCTCCATCGGTCATGGGACAGGAAAAAACTGATGAGAGCAAACTCCAAGCTCACCACACCTTTCAGAATGTTGAATCTGAAATTGTCCAGAAAACGCTCTCAAGGAATAGAGTGTTGCAGGAAAGAGAGAAAGAGAGAGAGACAGAGAGCACGGTAATGAATAGTAGGAATGCTTAACCATTCTTCGATAAATGATATCCTATCTATAGACAGAGAGTACAAATGTGGGATTACATTTATACCCTTGTTTTATCATAATAATGAGGAATATTTTAGCAATTTATATGTATGAGATTAATATGCTTGTCGACTGGTCCTTCTGAGTAGGAGTCTACTGATCGATATGTACTCAGGTCAGGCCGATCAGTCAGGCTAATGATACTAGGGTTTCGGGGGGAATAATAAGTTAGTGGCCGCTGATTGGCTCGGAATCCCTCGGACAGGTTTCTTAGATGGTCCAGGCGGATAATAACCAATCAGTCGATTCTTCCACCCATCACTATTTATTTTCCATCGAACCATCAGATTCCCTCAAGATTCGTGCTGACCTTTTTTTTTACAGGTATATATTTACTTCTCCATGGCATGTCTTAATCTATGGAAAAAGACGAGTGCATAGGATAGCCAATAATTTGAAAATATCTTATCAAAGACCATAGCTGAAGAGTCATTTTGTATCAAATGTTTAGATATAAACTTATCAAATCTTATACTGCAATTATTCTCTCCTCCAATATTCGCCCTCTTTCAAACTCATAAATAGATATGAAGTGAACCTACCATGAAGGATGGAAACCTAGTGAACAACTATTTTTTATTGTTACATATTGTATTGGACATAGTATATTGGTTTCAAATAATCATGTTGTTGTTCCTCAACAATAGGTTTTAATGTTTTGGGTTGAAAATGGAATTGAACACCGGTGCATTTGGCCAAATTTTGGTCCTTTTTGGTCCTCAGCAATTTTTATTGGAGAGGATTATTAGATTGAGCTCAAGTAATTCATATAGCTTATGGCTTACACTGATCAAGATCACCTTATATCATTATAAAGAAAACCTCAAGTGCAGGTGACTCCAATGGTGAATCCATGTGATTGAGCAGGAACTTAGTACATCATATCTGTTGGCATTTAAAAACTTATACTCAAGGGGGAGCGATCTCTCGCTAGAGTGAGAGATAGTGATTGCACGTGAAAATATTTGATTTATTCCCACATTGAATAGTTGAACAATTTGTGGGTGTAGAGATACAATAGGGTTGGCCCTCACCCATTTAAACTTTTAGATTGAAGAAGTATTTATCAGATATATTCAGCGCAACTTTATTCTCCATTTAATTTACACTTTAATACATTAGACTCAATACTAATTCTACTATAAAATGACTAAATATAAATTTACCACAAGATTCTAATACTTAGGTGATAAAACTAGTACATAATGAGTATTCTAATAATATTTTAGGGTCTAATTTTTTTCGCTTCATTATAGGCATTGTCGGCGTTTAAAAGGAGAAAGTTACGTTTGGGGGTCGCCCGTAAGAAGCTG
>JXCR01102094.1:613-12632 GCA_002079205.1 Phalaenopsis hybrid cultivar
ATATATATATATATATATATATAATTTTAAGTAAATTTACATACATACTACACAATTCTTATGTGTTTGCACATTTAAATTTAAATTTTGATAATAACATTATAAATTAATTTTGGAGCGAACTCATAGAAAAATATGTATTTCATTAAAGATACTGATTGTGATATTTTTTATGCGTATATGATATGAATGCTTAAGTTCATGGAAAATATATAAGAATTGTGTGGTATGTATTTAAATGTACCTCAATTTTAGACGTGCGGTAAATGACAGGGTGGAAATGAGGAGGAAGACTGCGTAGCCCCTACAGAGTGAGACGTGCGCGAGTGGCACAAGATAGGAAGGGCTGAAATGAGGGATTTGAGGGTTTCAAGCAAGTGTAAGCTATAAGAGAGAATAATGGCTAGATTGTTATATTAAAAATTTTCGGGATTTACTAAGTAAAAATCCCATAAAGAAACTAACTTGTTTTTAAAAGAAACTCAAAATATCTCAAGTTTATTTCGAGTATTATAAAAAAAATTAAATATGATATATCATATCAAATTAATATTATTTTAAATAAAAACATAAATAAAGTAAAATGATAAATAAATATTAAAAATTAAAATCAAAAGTGATGCAAAGGGCCGTTAGAAATTGGGCTCCCATGAGGCCAGGCTCCATAGCGGGAGTAGTTTCTACTTTGGTCCTTTTGCCCTTCCGTCATGCATTAATTCTTGTTTTTTACCCCCATGAAAATTTGCGTAAATTCCATATTCTTCATTTAACCTTATTGAAAACTACAACATGTGAGGAAAAAAGTATTTAAAAAACACATGAAATGATTACAATAATTATTGTAGCCTCCCACATGGCTATGCCTTCAACAACTTAAATTGTCTTTCACTCCAAGCCATGAAAAGGGAGAGACAGCATCTGAATTCCAAACAACGGAATTTCGATGCCCACAATGCGTTAAGCCACAAAGCTCATATGCTTTAATTATGCGCTTTTATCTATATATATATATANTGAATTTTTCTTCCAATTTCTTCGCACAATATTCTGAATTAACTAGTTACCTAGTGTCTGTTTGGGGTAATTGCAGCTTATTGAATAATGTGTTGATAAGCTGATTAAAAATAATCTGCTGATAAGCTAGGTGCAGTGACTATTATAAATTTTTATCTTTTTGAAAAGTCATACCACTGCTAGAAAGTTGCCACCACAACTAGACATGTGCGGTGTGAAAATATTGTTTTTGACGTTTTGAAAACGCATAAGCTGTCAAAACTCAGTTTACCCAAACAAATCATGTGTTTTCAAAACACCACCGCACTAAATAAGCTACCCCAAACAGACCCTTAGTCGTCTGTTGCATGGAAGGGGTGAGTTTTGATGGACGGTTGGGGAATTTTAATTAGTTAAAGTTGGTTGATTAATGTATTATGTAATCTTAGATCATAAGAATTCCATTGATCACCATGCAGTAGCTTCACGACACAATTCAATGAAATGAAATATCATCAATAATTTTCGTCGTCATTTTACTAGAATTTTGAGATAATTTTCATTTTTAGCAAGGAATATTTGATACGTCAAATGGATTTCAAATCTGACAAGCTTATAATGAAATCGAGTGTCTCAATGAAACGAATCCATTATACCCAAGATCACTCAATGCTTAAATCATCAAAGCACTAATGTAAACAAAATAACATCCAATCATAGGAATCTCTATGAGTGGTCCAAGGAAACCCGAATTCTTTCCTTATGAATAGAGCGCTACTGCATTCATCAGAGGAGAAGGGGAAGGGAGCTAGGAGCGCTTCCAGAGTTGGATTGGGTGAAAGAATCGAATTCCACACGTTTCCTACGCCCTCAGCCACCGACCACAGTTGAAAACTGCTCATCAATAGTCGTTCATCATAGCCGCTTGCCCTCCTGCTAGCTGATGTCAATGAATCATACGGTGCAACAACACAACTTGAAGGCAATATAACGATGCATCATGAAGACGTCATAATGATATATCCTCAACATAGTGTAACAACACACTAAAAAAAATTGTGTAGTGACGCACCCCGAAGATAATTTGACAACTCACCCTGAAAATAGTGTAGCAACACACCTTGAAGGTCGTGTAATAATGCACCCTAAGTTAACTCCCCAAAATAACAGCTTACAACCGTTAGATTCAAAATTCGGTGTCTTACTCCGAGCTCTCGAAATTCTTTGAATATCTAGAAGTTAGAATTTATTTTTAGTTATCCAGACTAAAGAAAATTATGTAAACACAGGCGTTCCGTGTCTTAGCATAATATCACATGATTTGAATATATTTGCTGATTTTTTGAGTTTGAACCCTCTTTAAGCAAATTTGAGGATTTGATTTGACTATATAAAGAAAAATATGTACAAGCAATAAATATATATATATATATATATATATATATATATATATATATATATATATATATATATATATATATANGACATTGAAATGTTGTTCTGAAGCATTTCTATTCTATTAGAGACGATTTTTCTTTCAATTGGCGATTGTTATTATTATTATTTTTAATATTTTTTTGGTGGGATATTTTACATTATGTTTCAACAATTTGTGTAAATATTTTATGTATATATTTGAAAATATTCATTGATTGATCGTTACAACATATTTAATACATTTTTAAAAGGGGACTTCTAATGTGTGTTAACATGGCTGGTGGTCTAATTTTTTGTTCTATTTGGCGTGGATATAAACATTGGCATCAGGAAATAAGGAAATGAGTTGGTTTAATTAATGTATTGTTTTGATCCAAATAGTTTTTTTTTTTAATTTTTTTTTCCATAAGAAAATAAACAAAATAAATAACATATAAATTTTACGTAAAAAATCCAATATGAAAAAAGCACGAGAAACAAAATATTTATACTTTTAACAAGAGTCGTTTAAAAGAAATAATTAAAAGAGAGTAAATAAAATAATCATACATATATTGCAAACTATGGACTATATTATGCTTAGGATTTTCTTCTAAAGCCTCAATCCAAAAGGAGACAATAAGCAAAAAAAATTGTGATAAAAATTACAAATTTGAACTTTTATTTATGAAATAAAAAATAAAGTTGTCAAGAAAAGTGCCCATTACTTCAGCCGAATTATATTCCTTTGTTCATATATATATATACACATGAATAACATTGCAAGCAACATAAAAGAGCTCGTTCTTCTTCCTCAACAGAAACAAAGCATGTGTTGCCAAAGATCATGGTCAGCAATGGACATGGATTGCTTAGTTGAAATCTTCACAAGGCTCGGCCTCAGCGACCTCACCCTCACCATCCCCTTCGTATGCAAATCATGGCTTCTCGCCGCCGGCCACCCTCTATGTTGGCAAAAGCTCGACTTCCGACAACTCGACCTCCTTCCATGGAGCCATTTTTCAAAAAAATTCACCCTTCAGTACCATCTCCCATACTTCTCCTTCACACACTTCTTAAAATTTACAACAATCCGAAGCTGCAAATCTGTAACAGAGCTCAGATTTCCCCTGAAATTCACTTCCATCGATGATATCATATTAGCATCCAATGAGTAAGTATATATGCAGCTACCAGAAATGGATATATATATATAGTCTTGCGATCATAACTGTATTAATGTTTCAGGTGCCCGAAATTAAAGCACGTTGCTTTGCCAGTAATGTCACGAACTGAAGAAGTTCAGATTCCTCAACTTGTGCGAAGGTGGAATGATCTAGAGAGGTTGGAGATGGAATCAAAGCCTGCTAATTTTGTTGATTTGGTGAAGAATATAAGCTTGAGTTGCAGAAAATTTTGTTGGCTGATGGTTTCAGGATCTGTGAGAGGAGAAGATGCGTTAGCCATTGTTAGATATCTGCCGAAGCTGAAGAAATTGGAGCTGAAAAACTCGTATTTGGCTAAGAAGGAGTTGATGACTCTAGTGAATGGCTGCAGGGAGTTGGAGATATTCAATTTGAAGGATTGTGTTGGATTTGATGGAGAAGATGAAGAAATAAATGGCAAAGTTAGTCACATTAAAGAGTTCAGAAAGGAGGGGTGCAGACTGTATTATGAGTATGATGAGTATGAGTTTTGTTTATATGATTATGTTCTTTGATCTAAGTTGTAAGGGGGAACATGGCAATGTTTTTGTGCAGATTGATGAGAACAGGGTCGGTTGTGTGAAGACTTTGGATTTTATGTTTTTTCAGGGAAATATTATATTAGGTATGAAACTTTCTCTTTTCTTGTTTTTTAGTAAGTTCATGTTTTCATTTGAAAATGTCACATTTATAAATAATATTAAATAAATATTATTTAGATTTTTTTTTCTTTGAAATGAGACTTTTTTTTGGGTTAGAAAATTAAGGAAAAATTAGAAATAGAAAAGAGAGAATGGTAGTAGTGCGCTTTCATTAAATTTGCTATGAGACATATTGAATATTCATGGAAATTATTTCTAGAGATTTGAATCAAAATTTATAAGAACAGCTTTCAAAACCAAGAAATCACAAAATATATAAAGAATGTCGTGATGTAATGTGGAAAAATCTGAGAACTAGAAAAAGCATTTAAGACAAACAAGACAAGAAATCCACTATGAAAATTTAAGAGAATTGAATAAAGTACACCGCACACAAGCATCTCCAAAATTTGAAATACTTCAAGGCGCTCTTTCTCCTCTCCTTAACACAAGAAAAGTCGAAATCTCATACAATTCAATCAGTGAAATGGAGCATTTAAGGGAAGAATTGCTGGAAATCCATTCCAGGGTTGAGGCACCACGATAGGGCGCTCCAATGAAGACTACAATGTTCCCCTTCGACTGCTGCATGTCGCGCTCTCAAGTTCTTGAACTTGGATTGGCCATTGCAATGTTGTTGGTCTCAGGTTTGAGGCGCTGTAGCTGAGCGCTGCGCAACACTACCCTCTAAGCATTGAAATGTCATGCTCTTTGATTCTAAAACTCGTATCGTGTCCAATGTAACTGTCTTCTAAGTGCTGGGATGTCTACGGTAAAAAAGAATTTCAAGGGCAGTGTTCCCAAACCAAAAGTAGGGAGAGCACCCCATCGTACCCTCAATAAATTTATCGTCAAGCTTGATAGGTGAAACTAACAAACTTTGAGTGAACAATTGTCAACACCATCAAACCCCAATAATAAAAAGAAAAATTATCACAACAAAAAAGGGATATTTACACACGTAGGACACAATTCAAATGTATTTACCTATCTTAAACCATAACTTTCATATATTTACATACATAGCAATTCAATGTTTTAAACCTATGCATGAATATTTTATAGATGTCATATATAATATAATTATTCAATCAACATCTGAAATGAAAAGAAAATGTGGTGGTGGCGCATTAGTATAGAAAACGAAACTAAGTTGTCCCAAGTCTCCAGCCAAAATAAATAAATAAATAAATAGGGCATTTACATGTATACCAAATCATTCTCATGTATTTACATATCTAACACCAAAATATTCATATTTACATGATACGTCAATAATAAATTTTCATCATCTTGCACGAATCTCAAGGCAACCTTTTGAGCAAGAAACATTCAAACTTCAATTAAAAGTCATCCGGAGCCCCGATTTCAGCAAACTTATAGTCAAACTGACTGACTCGATAAAACAGACATAATGATATCAAATTTAGTCCAATCCAAGTCAAATCAAGCCCAGATCAAGTGATTAAATCATTTTTGGAAGATTTTCGAACATATTTGAAAAATCAAACGAAAGTTGATTTCAGTGAGTTCATACTCGAATCGAGAGTCTCGACAAGGTGAATCCAACGAGCTCAAGATTGTTCAATTTCGACATTGTTAAGGTACTTAAATGTCTTTCAAACACCATTCGATCGAGAGAAGCTCTCTGGACCGTCCGATCAAAATGATTCATATTCCTGCATTAATTGCACCCATAACACTATAAATAGAGTCTTACCCCTCACATGGGAGGGAGAGAGTGGAGAGAGAACTTGATGCTTTGAGAAGAAGCTCAACTCCAACATCTTCCCTGTCATCGTCTACCTCAGTCGACCACCACCGACCGTCGGCAACCACCGCTGACCTCTGTCGACCGTCGTCGACAACTGTCGACCACCACCAATCACCACTAATCTTTGTCGACCATCACCGACCGTCATCGACTACCGTCGACCACCGCCACCGACCGTCATCATATGTCATCGACTACCGTAGTTCACCGCCTACCACAATTAACTAAACGCCGTCGGTCAACGTTGTAACTTGAAAAACTAGTAATCATTTCCCGTTTGTGGGACAAGGATTCTCTGTAATCATCAACCTATAGTGGATTTTTGCAACTGCTCCAGACCCCGTGATTTTTTCCTTTTTCGGGTTTTCCAGATAAAAATTTCTAGTGTCATCACAGATTGTTTCATTTTTTATCTTAGTGTGTGTTGAATCCTTATGCAACGCTAAGACGATAATTCATTACTTTACTGCCGCGCATTTTTCAGCACACATCCACATGCATGTCACTCAAATTTGTCACATCAAATAAAAAAAATTCCACCAACATTATCTTTTAAAATGTGAAGTATACATTTTTATGCATAAATTTATGACATCATTATATTATGAATATAAATATCAAATTTTAGAACGATATTTAATATTTAAAAATATAAAAATCATGCGATGCTTAAGTAAATTTTCCTAAATAAAATGGGGTCATTAAAACCATCAAATGAATTTTGGCGGAACACTTGTCTCTATAATAATTTGAGAAAATTTTCTTTTTTGCACCCATGAATTTAGCTCTGTAAGAAGTTAGTCACGGTCTTCTGTTTCGGTCAAAGTCAATTCGGTTGCCCGTGTACAGTATCACTTATTACATCAAGTTGGTTCGCAACTTGCAGCTCACTTTGACATAATGGTTGTGTGTTTTAATTATAACGATTGTTGTGTGCTAGAACTTTCGCTATAGCGGAGTAATAGATTATCGTCTTAATGTTGTTCATGTACAGTTATCATTTTAATAGATTAGCCGCAATAAAGTTTTCATTTTTATTTTTGAAAAATTTTTATATATTCCATACAATTCTTATATATTTACATATAAAAGATTTAACTTTAGTATTTGCATTTATAAAAATTTATGTATTTAATTTTTAAAAATAGGTGATAGTAATATTTTTTTTCGTTATAAGTCAATATGTAAATATGTAGAAACAGTGGGATATGTATATAATTGCTCGTTGAAAATAAAGGATAAATAGGCCAATATAATTTTAAATATATAAAAAGACGTTTACATATGTATCACCTATTTTCTATTTATTTGCATATCCAACCCGTAAACTCTAATACCACCCATATCATTCATATCACATCAAAAAATCATATTTTAAGTTTTTTTTTTCTAAGTAAAATACTTTTTATGCATCAATAAGATGATATCTAGGTAAATGCCTAAAAATTAAACGGTATGTACATAAATCTTTCATATAAGGATGTGCTTGAAAAATTATTGCATCAAGAGTTGTGACCAGGGCTTTCTACATGTAAAGGCAAGTCCACCCATGCATTAAATTAATTTTTTTTAACTAAGGTGAATATGTCTGTACACACGGCAGACTCTGATTGAAGTTCTAATATAACAATTTTGTGTACATGCATCTAAATCAAACAATGAGAACAAAATAACTTCTAATAATTAATAAGATCGAATCTCATCTTCATATTATTTTTATTTTTAGTTATCGCTTTGTATAAATGTCAAAGTTTAAATTAATTGCAATTTATAATACAAATAATAATAAATATTTTTTTTAGCAAATTTAATTGTGACATTTATGGTCCGTTTGGGGTAGCTTATTTGGTGCGCGGCATTTTGAAAACACACATGATCATTTTGGGTAAACTGTGTTTTGGCAGCATATGCATTTTCAAAACTCTGAAAAAAAATTGCGTTTTCACACCGCAACCAACTTTATGTCAACGGTCTGACTTTTCCAAAAAAATAAAAATTTGCCACCGCACCTAGCTTACAGCAGATTATTTTTAATCAGCTTATCAGCAGATTATTAATTAAGTTGCAGCTGCCCCAAACAGACCCTTAATTACAATTTTTAATACAAATAATAAAGCCATGACATTTTAATAGAAGTTTCGTGCTTGCGTACCAAAATGGCTTCAATTAACCGATGTTGAATTTGAAGTTTGAAAGTCAAAAGTGGAAATAATTTTTTTTTTACAAATTGAATAATTATATTTTGTTTGTTAGTAAAAAAGAAATTCAGAGATTGGAGATTATGAATCAAATTATATGTTAAGATTTGCAAACAGTATTTGTCTAAATTTAAGTATTTATTTGTATGATATTTTAATATCATAATTCCATCGAACTAAGATTTTTAAAGAGTATATTTTATTTTTGAGAAGAGTTTGTATGGTGGTATTTTGATATTTTGATGTGATACTATAAATATAGGTGTCATGTATAGAAAATGATATTTGTCTGCATGTCCGGAAGACCAACTCAGACCGCTAAGTCGCCTGTCAATTCAATTTATTATAATAAATTAATAAATTGAATGAGAAATTATTAGGTAAATAAAAAGGCCTTGTTAGATATAAAATCTAAAATTTTAAATTTTAAGTACTTTAAATACTTTATAGGACAAAATTTTAGATTTTAATATAGTTTAGTCATATTTTATATTATTTTTTTACAAACAAGGACAATCATGAGTTGAGGCCTAACTTGAGCCTAAGGTTGTAAACGAGCCGAGCTTGAGCAAGCTCGGACTTGATTCATTTTCGGCTTGTTCAATATTAGTTGTTCGAAATTGCTAGTGAACAATGTGTTTGTGTATAACTTAAGTGCATGACTCGATTTACATATTATTGTTTATGTTCGGCTTGTTTTCTATGTGAAATTGCTCATTGAAGTTAATAAAAAAAAATAGATGTAAAACGAGCCGGAAGGGATCAAAGAAAAGATTGTTTGTGTTCAGGTTATTTATAATTCTAGCTTTAAAAAATTGTTTGTGTTCCACTAATTTACTTAACGAACTATTCAAACAATAGCTACTTAACGAGTCGAATATGAGATGTTCATGAACAATGAGCTTTGTTTCGGCCCTACCAGAGCCTGACTTGTTAGCTCATCGAGCTCAAGTCTTCTTACTTATCGAGCCGAGCAGAAATGGGCTCAAAAATCTGTTTAGGTAAGTTATACCCCTAGTTGTACCCTAGTTTTCACATGAGAGCTCAATATTAATTTGAGTGCCTGCCAGCATATATCTAGTTAGAAGTTGCAATAAATTCATTCAAAGAAAAAAAAATCTGATTAGACAAATACGGAATTGAACTATCTAATTTTGAGGCGAGCTAGGGCCACCTTGAATCAATTTTGTGCGGCTTGAAATCCGCTCGTGACTCGGTATACTCAATTTCGAGCTAAGGCGACTCAA
The DNA here is from genome assembly GCA_002079205.1 of Phalaenopsis hybrid cultivar. NCBI lineage: Eukaryota > Viridiplantae > Streptophyta > Magnoliopsida > Asparagales > Orchidaceae > Phalaenopsis > Phalaenopsis hybrid cultivar. The sequence continues at coordinate 10,088 of JXCR01102094.1, forward strand.
AATTGAATCGAGTTAGATATGGCTCGAAATCAAAACAAGCTAGCTCAAATCGAGTTAGTTGGTTCCTTTTCAACTTGAAATCGGGTCTAAATTCGCTCGTGACTAGTTATACTCAATTTTACTTAGCATGATATAAAATTTTTATAAATTTAAAATATTATAAGCCTGATCTCGAGTTGGAAAAATGATCCATGTATAGCTCGGAATCAGCTCAAAAAAAAATTATCGTTTCACAATTTTACCTCGTAACACGGCTTGTTTATTCCGATTCAAGTCAGAATTCGAATAAAAATTTTGAGCGATTAATGTTGCAGGACAATTAAACTCTCTCTATATATATATATATATATATATATATATATATATATATATATATATATACATATATATATATATATATATAACTAAAATCGATTTTTATATAAGAAAATAATATACATTAGCCATGCATTTACAATTCAATCTAATTGCAAGCTCAGCTTTTACTTCATGTATGAAAAATGAAAGTATCACAATTGCAAATTACCCAATTTTACAAAAAAATTATTCCTATTTACAAAACAATCCTATGGGCTACATAATTAATTTTTACAAGCAAAATTCTCACCTTCGAAGTAAAGTTCAAACTCCTTATCCAATTTGTCTTCCTCCAACTGTGCTCTAGGCAGTCAAAGCCAAATCTATAGGTCATGCGGCTTTAGTCAGAGAAATGACTTTTCTATTTGGATCCCAGCCATCAACAAAACAAAAAAATCTCAGTTATAGATTAAAAAATTACAGATATATCGAACCAATGCATACCATACAAAACATTCATATTTCTTCCATGTAATTTAAATATTTCAGTTCATATCAAAAATATCATCCTTCTCTCTTTTTATATAAAGCTCATCGTCCTCCCTCACTAAATCCCTCACAGAAACTAAACATGGATGGCAGAATATCATGGTCTGCAATGGAGGCTGACTGCTTGGTTGAAATCTTCTTGAAACTCGGCCTCGACGACCTCATCCTCTCCGTCCCCTTCGTCTGCAAATCATGGCTTGCCGCCGTCTGCCACCCTTTCTGCTGGAAAAAGCTCGACTTCCGGCAACTCGACGTTCTTCCATGGAGCAATTTCTCCAAAACCTTTACTTTGGTCTATTCCCTCCCTTACTTCTCCTTCACACACCTTCTAAAACTAGCCGTTAAGCTAGGCAGGAACTCTGTAACAGAGTTAAGTCTTCCCCTCAAATTCATTTCTTCAGAGGATCTTGAATTCATTTCCAATGAGTAAGTTAACGCAAACAAGAAAAAAAATGTTTTTTTTTCCCCGATTGAATTGATTCTTATTTTGAAGATATTCTCCACTGTTTAGGTGCCCAAAGCTGAAGTCTGTTGCTCTGCCAATTCTGAGCTCGGATAATGAAATTCTGTTTTCTGAACTTACGCGCAAATGGAAAGATTTGGAGCGGCTGGAGCTGAAATTTAACCCTTCGAATTTTGCAGAATTGTTGAAGAACATTAGCCATTACTGCAACAAGTTTTCTGAATTAACTGTTTCAGGGAAGATAAGTGGAGAGGATGCCATGGCGATTGTTAGTTATCTTCCGGAGATTAAAAAATTGAACTTGAGCGGATCTTTTCTGGCCAAAAAAGTGCTGCTGGTTATAGTGGAAGGATGTAAGGAGTTGCAGGAATTGAACGTGAATGGCTGCGTTGGTTTTAAAGGAGATGATTCGGAGATCAGAGCTAAGGTTTCCGCCATTAGAGAATTCAAGGACAAGCACTGCAAACTCTATTTGGAAGATGCTTATGAATGTATTAAATGGGACAAAGGTTTCCGTTTAAACGGATATATTTTATGATTATTGAATGCTGTGCGAATCTCGGTTATCTGATATTTGTAGTTGCATCTAAATTTTATCATATATTTGATCATACTTTATGATGTATATGGAGATTTCTTATTCTTATTTAAACGGCTCTAATTCCCGAACCTAAATGCGTTGATTTTGATTTTATTTAAGTTTTCTGCAGACATATCGAGATCAAGGATAGCAATGTGAACCTAATTCTCTCAAATCAGCATTAATTTACAGCGTTGTCATTAACTTTTAGACAGAGATGTTAGATATATAAGCAATGAGACACGCTATCGTATATGTGGTGTTTACTTGGCCATCATAAAAGTCAATTTTGCCGTGCTTGATTGTAGGGGTGTAAACGAGCCGAACACGAGCGAGCCCAAACTCAGCTCGTGTATGGCTCGTTTATATTTCTTGTTCAAAAAGTATGTTCGTATTCGGCTCGTTCGCTTAGCGAGCCGAACACAAGCCGTTCACGAACAAAGAGTCGTTTTAACAACCATAATTAGATAGCCATATGATGTTAAGGATTAGGGCAATTATTGTTTATATTAAAGCATCATTTGAATCTAATTTAATAAATTTATTCTATTTTCTCAATTAATACTTATAATTGATTATAAATCTTTATAGTCTTATAGCCAATTAAGTTTTTTAAAAATACTACTCATCAAATATATATATATATATATATATAT
>JXCR01102094.1:13085-29872 GCA_002079205.1 Phalaenopsis hybrid cultivar
TTCACCCTTCAGTACCATCTCCCATACTTCTCCTTCACACACTTCTTAAAATTTACAACAATCCGAAGCTGCAAATCTGTAACAGAGCTCAGATTTCCCCTGAAATTCACTTCCATCGATGATCTCATATTAGCATCCAATGAGTAAGTATATATGCAGCTACCAGCAATGGATATATATATATAGTCTTGTGATCATAACTGTATTAATGTTTCAGGTGTCCGAAATTAAAGCACGTTGCTTTGCCAGTAATGTCACGAACTGAAGAAGTTCAGATTCCTCGACTTGTGCGAAGGTGGAATGATCTAGAGAGGTTGGAGATGGAATCAAAGCCTGCTAATTTTGTTGATTTGGTNATTTGTATTTCGAGCCAAAATGAGCAGAACACGAACGAACAAATCTTTGTTCGCGTTGTTCGTGTTCGGCTCGTTAACTTAGCGAATGAGCCAAATACTAGCTTTTCAACTAGCCGAACATGGATGTTCGCGGACAACGAGCCGTTTTGACAACCCTAATTGTGAGAGAAGTAATTGAATTTGTCCTTGTGTACGATTACAAGTGTAGACATTATAATATGAAAAACGGCTCTTCATTTATTATCTATAGTTTTTCGATGACCAAATGACAGACTATCACATTTTATTTTTACGAGCTGCAGCTACAAACCATCTATTATTTGATCAATGAAAACTAATGGTTTAGTGACGGCTATTGGAAAACTGATGGCCTAAAAACCTACAAATTAAGCTAAGAGCAACCGATGTTTTATTTTTTTCTTTGGCATGAATTTGATGGCTTTTAATACTTAGTTATTTTACCGAGGGTTAATTGATGGCTAACCAATGATTATACTTTTGACATAAATCAAAAGCTTTGACTCATTGGTTTTGTAATGACAGATAACTAGCTGCTAACTTACGGTTATGCTTCTACTCTAAACTCGCGAATTATGACCATCAGTAAATCGTCGGATGATAAAAGCTGTGGGAAATGTCACCGTTCTTTAGATTATTGACAAACCAAAATTCTAGACTCTTTTGATTATTGAAAAATTATAGGTTTATATTTAATCTATATTTTTTTTCATATTTACTGTCGGCTTATGACCATCATAAATAGCTTGAATTTTTATAATGTTCAACTAAATCATTGTATCTGCACTCATAATAATCTCACATCAGTAAGGATGTGTATGTCTTCTTTTTTTTGTGTGGTTTGGCCAATAGGCTCATAATAAAGCGATTAAGACTAGAGCACTGTAATTTTTCATATTCATTTCACTGTTACCCTGAAAGTTGAACTAATTCGAACACTACAATGGCTATAATTGTCATGTCTACTTGATGTCTTGAGGTCGATTCATCTTTATCTCTCAGGGAAAGAGTAAATCAACCATCATCGATGACGTCCACGACCTCCCTTCCTTGCTATCCATATCTCTTAAGAGAATATCTTAATGCTCAGCCCTAATTTGTTATGTCACCAATATCAATGATACCATCAATAATAAGATGCCTTCTATGAGGTTGGCGATGGAGGTGCTTTCCTAACTCTTGTTCTCCTCTTTCCGAACTAATGTTAACAGCTAGTAGAAATCGTTTCAGCTAATCATTTATTTTCTTTTGAATATTTTGAATAAAAATTTTGTTAGATATTATTTAACCGTACTTAAGGGTAATTTTTTTATTCTACTTATTGTATATTTATACTCTTGTAATGAGGTATTTTGTAGCAATTTGGACCCCTAGCCACTTTTCAATTTGGACCCCTAGCCAATATGAAAAAAGCACTAGCACACATGCACAAAACAAAATATTTATACTTTTAACAAGACTCGTTTTAAAAGAAATAATTAAAAGAGAGTAAATAAAATAATCATACATGTATTGTAATCTAAAGATTATAATATTTTGATATAATGACCGAAATATTCAATCCATATGCTTAGGATTTTCTTCTAAAGCCTCAATCCAAAAGAAGACAATAAGCGGGATACACAATATTTAAGTCACAAATTTAATAAAAAAAATTGTGATAAAAATTACAAATTTAAACTTTTATTAATGAAATAAAAAATACTTGTCAAGAAAAGTGTTCATATATATACATATGAATAACATTGCAAGCAACATAAAGAACTCGTTCTTCTTCCTCAACAGAAACAAAACATGTGTTGCCAAAGATCATGGTCAGCAATGGACATGGATTGCTTAGTTGAAATCTTCACGAGGCTCGGCCTCACCGACCTCACCCTCACCATTCCCTTCGTATGCAAATCATGGCTTCTCGCCGCCGGCCACCCTTTATGTTGGCAAAAGCTCGACTTCCGGCAACTCGACCTCCTTCCATGGAGCCATTTTTCAAAAAAATTCACCCTTCAGTACCATCTCCCATACTTCTCCTTCACACACTTCTTAAAATTTACAACAATCCGAAGCTGCAAATCTGTAACAGAGCTCAGATTTCCCCTGAAATTCACTTCCATCGATGATATCATATTAGCATCCAATGAGTAAGTATATATGCAGCTACCAGAAATGGATATATATATATAGTCTTGCGATCATAACTGTATTAATGTTTCAGGTGCCCGAAATTAAAGCACGTTGCTTTGCCAGTAATGTCACGAACTGAAGAAGTTCAGATTCCTCAACTTGTGCGAAGGTGGAATGATCTAGAGAGGTTGGAGATGGAATCAAAGCCTGCTAATTTTGTTGATTTGGTGAAGAATATAAGCTTGAGTTGCAGAAAATTTTGTTGGCTGATGGTTTCAGGATCTGTGAGAGGAGAAGATGCGTTAGCCATTGTTAGATATCTGCCGAAGCTGAAGAAATTGGAGCTGAAAAACTCGTATTTGGCTAAGAAGGAGTTGATGACTCTAGTGAATGGTTGCAGGGAGTTGGAGATATTGATTTTGAAGGATTGTGTTGGATTTGATGGAGAAGATGAAGAGATAAATGACAAAGTTAGTCACATTAAAGAGTTCAGAAAGGAGAGGTGCAGACTGTTTTATGAGTATGATGAGTATGAGTTTTGTTTATATGATTATGTTTTTTGATCTAAGTTGTGAGGGGGAACATGACAATGTTTTTGTGCAGATTGATGAGAACAGGGTTTGTCTCGGTTGTGTGAAGACTTTGGATTTTATGTTTTTTCAGGGAAATATTATATTATGGATGAAACTTTCTTTTTTCTTGTTTTTTAGTAAGTTCATGTTTTCATTTGAAAATGTCGCATTTATAATTAATTTTAATATAAATATTACTTAGATTTTTTTTTTCTTTGGAATGAGAATTTTTTTTTGTTAGAAAATTAAGGAAAAAATAGAAATAGAAAAGAGACAATAGTAAAAGAGCTTTCCTTATCTACGCGCGCTATAAAAACGCAGCCAGCTTCAAAACGCTAGCTAGCTACTAGACTTTTGTTGCCTTATTGAAACTAGGGTTGCCATAGTGCGTCGGAGAGCAAGCGTAGGCAATAGTCGACCCTGCTTGCTTTTTTCTGTTCGACACTCCGCTCGTAGCCTCCCCACCCTGGCTTAGCGTTCCACTTGTGATCATGGAGGATTTGGAGAGATGCGCCCAACCGAAAGAAGAGACTAGCGCCTTTCTTCTTCTCTTTCATGTGAACGGCCTGACTTGTCAAGAATGATTTTTCATGCTATACACCACGTTGAGAAAGACCAACCAACAACACAAAGAAAGACCGTACCTTTTTTTGTACCTGGAAGGTGCTTCTTATGATGCTACGGACGGCTGTCCGAAGTGCAATGATGGGCTCGGATAGGATTGTGCGTGTCGGGCCCTTCGGGTGTCCATATTTTGGCCGAGTTACCCATAGCGTAAGCCCGTATGTGACGCAGCCGTCAGATTTTTTTACGTTCCACCGCTGTGACGCCAAAAATCCAAGGTTCCACACAAGCTCCCGTTTTGCAGCGTGGTGGCAGGACCGCTACGGGATTGGCTCCGGGTGTAGGTAGGGTCAAATCTGCTGGGGTCATGCAATGAAATAGGCCCCTTCCCTCCTGCCGAGTTTTTGAGAAGTGCTTTATGCTCTACGATCCCTAGGAGCGAAGGGTTAGGCAGGTAGTATGGGCCCTCTGACTTCCAGCTACGTGCTGTGTGCGACTCCCGCGAAGCGAATTCGAGCTTTCTCCTAAGCAGCTTATGTAGTGGTCATTTTTACGTGCGTAGACTTCTTGGGCCCCGGAGATGACTAGTGTCTTTGGAAACAGTCGTGACGCTTTGGTGTAGTTTGAGTTTGTATTGTACTAAATGAAACACATAGAAAACAAAGGCGATAGTTCACTGGCTACATATACAGTGAAAGGCGATCAATCAGTAGTTGCCCTTCTCTGGCCTGAGAAAAGCAGCGAACTCGAAAAGCTAAGCGCGATCATATCATGCCAGAAATTAGACCCTCATCTAAAGATAGAATATATATGGATAGACAGACATTCCATTGATTCATGAAATGGCTCATCGGTCGATCCAAATCAATCATTCTTATGGTCTCTCTCCGCCTCCCGCCCCGAAACTCACCCGCGGCACAACGCCCATTTGCTTTGCGGGAAGGCAACGAAGTTAGTTCAAGAGACCGCAGCAGAGTGGAGCAGCCGCGACACGAAGTTCTTGACCTTAGCTTGATCTCGCTGGTTCCACCTAAACGGTAGGTCAGCTAGGATGTGTGACGTTTGGAGTTGTTGTTCGTGCACCTGTCCCCAATAGAAGAATGAGTGATCCGCTCCCCTGCAGATCATGGCCTTACCACTCGGTCCTAGATGGCCAGCGGGGATTCGATATAGCAGCTCACGTTCGTTTGCGCTTCGCGTTCCTGCTGGACTGGACACGTGTTAGCTGTAAGAAGTATGGTTACGAAAGTGACTTCGGTTCGCCAATTCAGTCTCAACTCCTCGCTTGACGTTAGCGGACCTACAGGTCGGGGCGGGAGCGCTCTTTCTTTCTGTGTGGGACAATGCCGGGGAGTGCGTCGACGCGGCGAACAACAACAACACAAAACAATTTTTTTCCCGTAATGAGATGAGCCCAATGCATTGCATTGGACCAATGGATAAGAGAACTGAGCTTGCCCAAAAAGCGCTTGGGCACTCTACTTTCAGATACATATCGATTTTTCAGATGGGTTCAGAATCTATATCTATCTTATCACATCAATAGATAGATGTTGAGAAAATAAGGGCGAAGAAAAATAGTAATCGACACAAATCCAGAAGAACACAGAGATTTAACGAGGTTCGGCAAAGATGCCTACATCCTCGGGAGCAGAGCGGCGACCTTCTTTTCACTATTCAGAAAAGGGTTACAGAATAGAGGATATTCAGCTCTCTCAAAGACCTAGGATTACAAACCGTTCTATTTATAATCATAGAGTAAACCCTACAGTACAATATGTAATTCCCAAATTACCCCTGGTACATATAGCGGGGCACGTTGACCCACACCCGCAACCCACATAACGTAACTTCCAGATTTGGACAGATTCTTCCGCTTCGCTCCGCTCTGCTCCGCTTCGTTCCAGCGTCTGTCCCTATATGGTATATGAGTTATACCATAACAATAGAAAGATGAGATTTTCATTTCTTCTTTGTCACTCCGCTCCAACCTCTTCTCTATCCATTCATACTCTTTCAATCTATCAAAACATAGAAGGCGGGCCATCCAGAAATCAATTTTCAAATCACGTTCATCTCGCTTTTCATTCATTTCCGCCACGCCATAATAGCCGCCACAAGACTCCAGAAGCAAGTGAAACAGCTAGAAGCGCTCGCTTCGCCCAAAAACAGGAAGATTCGATTTTGACTTCGTAGAGCCGGTGCTGCAGCTGTCTGCGCATAGGGTCATCCCCCACTCCCGTCTCAGGGCGCCTCAGAAGTTTTTTTCTTTTGAACAGACAGCAGTGTTTTGCTGACGCCTCGAATTGACGCTTTTTTTGCGACATGCTCAGTTTTATCCCCCATTGCTAGTATGTTTATAAGTCGCATGCCCGACTCGCATGTTTTGGCCTTGCTTGTGTGTTCATAACTCAAAATTGGTGATCTAACGGCCGCCGCCCGACTAGACATACCAATAGTCACCAGATTCATATGGGCTACTGGAGAGTAGACAATGATCTTCTTAAGATCGATCTGTCTTGAAGTGGTCGAGGGAGTATATATTATAGCAATTGCGCTTGGAGTATAAATGAAAGGAGTGGAACGGGAAACATGGGTATGGAAAATCTTAAAAACCCGTAGGTTCCCAATTTTAAAGGAATTCCTGCCAAGATGACGGATCAAGCCGTAGGTGCCTCTACATGGGCTTCGAGTAACCAAATATGAACTGGTACCATAGACACTTTGACGGCGAAAGAGGCGAAAGAAGCAATCCATAGAAAGATTTGGCGCCGCTCACTCAATTCTGTGGTTAATAAAATTTGTGAATCGGTGGTTCCTATTTGGAGAAGAATCAACGGAATAGCTAAGTTCATGTAGCCTACCCTACGTAGTGGGATTAAGGCTTTGTTGTTGTTGAACCTACGAAGTAAGAAATCACAAAAAATACAAAGAATATTAAGAGTTAATGTAGAAAAACCAGAGAAAGGAAAAAAGCCTTTAAGCCAAGCAAACCAAAATTCACTATAAAAAATTAATAGAATTGAATTACATCACACACAAGCATTTCCGATCAAGACACTCTTTCTGCTCTCCTTAGCTCGATTCAATCGGTGAAACGGAGCATTTAAGGGAAGAATTGCTCGAATTCCGTTGCAGGGGTAGAGATGTCACGATATGGTGCTGCGGCGCTCCAATGGAGGCTTCAATGTTCCCCACCGAGCGCTGTCTCCGCAGTTTTCTCCAGCAAAGAAAATCTTAATTTAATATTATCTCCTTTTCAATTTCACCTCCCCAGGAAACAAATCCAGTAGAATATTCCTCGCTGCTTGATGGAATTTCTGGAGAAAAATATGAGGAAATTCCATTCCTCGAAGGCTTCCTTCTGTCTTGGAATGTGCTTGATGGAATTTTTGGAAAGAAATATGAGGAAATATTCTAAAAGATTCCTTGATTCCCTTAAACCTTCCTTTACAGGCCAGCTTCCTTTCCAGGCCTTCTGCGGATACCTCCACAGCTTCCTTTCTCTGCTTAGAGCCTTCGAGAAATTCGATCTGTCCTGTTCTGATCACCTTTGTCGGAGCCCTCGCCGAAGTCGTTCGCAGCTTCCAACAGCCGCGATCTGGCCGATTCCTCTCTGTTCGCGGTAACTGCGCGAACTCCTTCAAATCTGCGTCGTGAAGCCGAAATCCGAACTGCCTCCTGAATACCTTGATTATGAATCGAAACCAGGCAGATCCCAAAACTTCTCGTTCCAAAATCCCAAAATTGTTCTTCTTACTTCCTGCACGGCCGCAGTTTTCTTCCATGCCCTCGAACTTGTCTCTGATACCACTTGTTGAGAAATTAAGGATGAAGAAAAACAGTAGTCGACACAAATCCAAAAGAACACAGATTTAACGAGGTTCGGCAAAGATGCATACGTCTTTGGGAGAAGAGCGACGAGTTTCTTTTAATATTCAGAAGAAAAAGATTACAGAATAGAGGGATACTTCCTAGGGTTACTAACGGACCTATTTATAACCTCAGGAGTAAACTCTAAGTAAATACGTAATTACAACATTACCCATGTACCGTACCGCGGGACTTTGCCCCCGCACCCCCAACCTACGTAACTTCTCGATTCGAACAGATTCTTCTGCTCCGCTCTGCTCCACTCCGCTTCGATCCAGCGTCTGTCTCTATAAGGTGTATGAGTCATACCATAACACATATTTACTGACGGCTTATAACCATCATAAGTAGCTTGAATTCTTATAATGTCAACTAAATCATTATATCCGCACTCATAATAATCTCACAACAGTAAGGATGTCTATGCCTTCTTTTTTTGTGTGGTTTGGCCAATAGACTCAATAATAAACGGTTAAAACTAGAGCACTGTAATTTTTCATATTCATTTCACTGTTACCCTAAAAGTTGAATTAATTCAAACACTACAATGGCTATGACAACCTTCTTGTCATGTCTACTTGATGTCTTGAGGTCGCATCATCTTTGTCTCTCAGGGAAAGAGTAAATCAACCATCATCGATGACGTCCACGACCTTCCTTACTAAATCCCTGTCTTCAGGTCAAGCCATTTCCATATCTCTTAAGAGAATATCTTAATGCTCCGCCCTAATTTGTTATATCACCAATATCAAGGATACCAAGAATAATAAGATGCTTCGCTGAGGTTGGCGATGGAGGTGCTTTCCTAACTCTTGTTCTCCTTTTTCCGAACTAATGTTAATAGCTAGTAAAAATCGTTTCAGTTAAGCATTTATTTTCTTTTGAATATTTTAAATAAAAATTTTGTTAGATATTATTTAACCCTACTTAAGGGTAATTTTTTCATTCTACTTATTGTATATTTATACTCTTGTAATGAGGTGGTTTGTGGCAATTTGGACCCCTAGCCACTTTTCATTGTGTTCTCTTTTTCTCTTGTTCTTCTCAATTGCAACCTTTAACATGGTATCAGAGAAGCTTTGATCCATTCATAGCTTTCGCGGATCCAACTAATGCTAGGGCCCGAAAATGGATCGGGCAGAAGGTCGCACAGTTGATCGCACGCACGATGGGGGAGATGCGTGCTAGGGCAGATGAGCTTTGGTGGCTTCGGAGCGGGAGGCGGTAGCTTCTGCAGCGTAATGATTAATACCCCGTCGTGACATATCAAGAAGGTTTGGGAGGGTTTTGGCGTCATCGAAGGTTTCAGCGCTAGCGAGGGTTTCCGGCGGTAGGGGGAAATCAGCTCAATTTTGTGACGACAGGGAGAAGGTTTGGGTGAGAGCTCAGATTGTCGTGATATTGTGCATAGCGGGCAGCATGCAAAACCTTCGAACATTAGGAAGAAGAATCTGACAGCTTTGTGTGTGCAGGAAGCAAAGAAGAACCTGATTTTGGGGATCTTCTTGCAGCCTCCAACGACAGATCTTGTTGCATTTTTTTTGGTGATCTATTATTATTGGTATTTGATCTTCCTTTTTTTTGTATTGCAATAATAACTGGTGAAAAAGTTGATTTTCTTCAGTTTATTAGTATGCAATTAAATGGACAAAATTACACCTATTGGAGTTATGAATTGAAGAATTTTTTGAAAGACAAAAGAATGTGGGGTTATGTTTCTGGAACCTCTATTAAGCCCATAGATGAAAAAGATGAAAAATATGAAGAAAGGTAGGAAGTATGGGAAACAAATAATTCAAAAATAATCACTTAAATCAATAACTAGGTTTCACAATCAATCGGTGTCCAATTAGCAAAATTTAAAACCGCCAAAGAAGTTTGGAATCATTTGGAAAAACTACACGTGCAGTCAAATTTTGCAAAGCAATATCAATTAGAGATAGATATTCGTGCTCTTCAACAAAACAACATGAGCACACCAAACATATTGAGATTGATTGTCATTTCACTCTTCATCACTTTCAACATGACACAATCACCTCATCCTATATTTCTTCATCTATGCAACTTGCTGACGTGTTTATGAAATCACATTCCACTCGACGCTTTTGTTTCTTGACTAGCAAACTCTTGATGATTCCTCTTACTTCATCGTGAGTTTGAGGAGGGGGCTTATGGGTTGTTTTGTCATTCTACTTATTGTATATCTACTCTTGTAATGAGATATTTTGTGGCAATTTTGAACCATATCCACTTTTCATTCTGTCCTTTTTTTTTTTCTCTTGTTTTTCTCAATTGCAACTTTTAACAAATTTCTTATATCTAACTTTGTTTTCTAATCGTGTATGACACTCATCCTCAATTTTGCCATAGGAGCATGGGCTTTAAATGTCTAATGAAATAACCACCTTTATTGTGACATCATATACCATACAAATGTTAAAATTCGGATTCCCGAAAACATATATCTTCCTACATAATGCCACTATATTTATTGGTAACACATATTCTTCTCATTTCACAACAATTATTAGAAGGATTTACATACATACACCAAATTCCTATAAATTTTTACATCTAATATTTGTTATATATATATTAATATACCACCCGAACCTCTCATATCACATAAAAAATATCACTATTTTAACATTTAGAAAAAAACACCCTTTTTCATACATTAGAACCTTAAGAGTTAGAAATGTAAATACATAGAATTTGAGTGGTACTTTCCTAACTATTATTATTCATAAATTAATTGATTATCAAGAACTCGCCCAAAAAAGAGAAAAAAAAGGGTTGGAGAGAAGATTAACAAACAATATTGATCGATTATATTTGATTAATAATATTATAATTGATTGAGCTAAATTTATTCAAATGTGGATTGATCAATAATATTTATTGACCACAGAAATGTTTTAAAGATACCGATGGAGTTAAGTAAAATTACATTTCTAGCGATAATTAGCATCGAGTTCGACTCGAATAATTGTCGCTTTACAACAAGTTTGCTTAGAGAACCAATCTCTGTAGAGATATTAAGATCCCTATCACAAATAGTTAGGAGACATTCAACTTCCAAAACACATTGTAAATTTGCTCAAAAATAGAAAGGGAAATTTACATGCATGCATACCAATGATTCATATGCATTTGCATATCTAAAACAAAAGGTTTAATATTTACACCTAACAAAATGATAATTGTGATATTTTTTATGTGACTTTAAATAAATTGAGTGAGATGCATTTAAATATAAAAATGTTGTTGTTAGACATCTAATTAGATCAAAATTGTTTGTTATATATGTAAGAGCCTCTAAAAAGTATTATCCTTGTGTTCTAGCATGTAGCTAATTGATTAGAAATAAAATGAAAATTTTTTAAAATGCACTAAATCACAAACCTCTAACATCAAAGAAATGCATTAATTTTGCAAGATGAATCCAATTGAACTAGAGAAAATATTTTGGTTGTGGACTATGGAAATAAGATTTTAAGTTGCATCAAGTGAAATTGACACATTTAGCACCAATCCTAATAGCATGAAAACCTTACATAAGTCATGGCATGGCATGGCATGAAAACAACACGATAGATACATGCTCAAAGTAGAACATCACAATATAAAACTGGCCCAACAATGTTAAAGTTCAAAATACAACTAAATACATCAAAATCATATGAACGCGGAATTCAGAATGATGATGATGACGACAATGATGATGGCCTACATCAATTTTCTATATAATCTAAAAGTTAAAATGTTTCATCCGTCTTTGTTGCACAAGAAAACATGATTGCATGGCAAGACTATGAGCATTAGCATCAATTAGGGACATATAAAGATGAGTAGTGAATAATAAGGTTCTTTGATAAGAAATGGTAATGACCTATCAATATATGTTAAAATTATTCAACAAAAGTCATGATAAAAATAGTGGTACTTGTGGTAGTTGATGGTGAATGTCAAGTGTTGATAGAATCTATATGAAAATATGGGAGTTAGGAACGCGTTGTATTTATAGAACATATATGAAAATATGGGAGTTAGGAACGCGTTGTATTTAGACTATGATAGTTGTAATCATTGATTGTCGTGGTCGGTATTAAAGGTGATGATGATGGATGGAGGCTAGAGAAGCCATAAGTTATTTTCGACTCTTCATAACGAATGTTACAAGTTAGAGTTGTATTTAGGATAAGACGTTCGCAAGCAGTGGTCGTCGGCGGTAAGCAAGGATGATTGACGATGGTCGAACGCAACCGGCACACGATGTTCAACTATGGTCTGCTTCCATGGAAGTCGGAAGTTATTATCAGATTTTCAATACGATGTTATACAATACAATCATAGTTGGGATAAGACGTTATCAAGTTGGTGTCACCGACAGTGGCAAGCAAGGGTAGCCGACAGTAGTCGATTCTACAGATGAGCAGTAGCAATGATGGTCGACAACTATGAAGGTCAAGAGTTATCATAATGTGTTTAGAATAATAATAATTTAAATCATTTCAATTTCATCAAATTCTTATTATCATATTTGTGATTTTGTATATTCATAACTATTAATCATAAGTACTTTAAGAATTATCATTCTAAGTATCTGATGACTACAACAATTATAACTAGGTGACATTCTTAGTTTTTTTCTCTCTTCTTACAGTTCTTCAAGTAAGAATGTTTAAACATATCATGTACGACATCAACCAATGCCTATGTGTCCACAAATTTTGTGCCATATTAAAGTAATAGGATATATGCAATGCAATCATGCACAGTGAACAGTACATTTGGACAATGGTGATGATCCGACCACGTCACCTTATGTTTCAGGTGGTCAGATTCTTGTCAGACGTATGAACCCGAACAAAAATAATTTCTTCATGCAAATATGCTAACAAAGAACCAGAAACATCTAAGGCTGTAAATTATTTCAAATTGGTTTAAAGTAGATTTATTTCTTAGAAAATGAATCACCATTATTGCAAATTAATAAACACTTTAGTTCAATCCAATTTGACTTGTATTTGAGCACATAAATATTTAGAAATTGATTTTTTTTATCTATATTTATTTTAATTTGATTCATATGAATTCCCCTTTTCTACAAATTAATGGACAGAGGCCCAATCTGACAGTTAATTTCCAGCAAACGATGACTGGTACTTTGATAAATTTTCTCTAATATTTTCCCTTTGGTGTTGAAAATGAATGGAATGATTATGGACCATGAGCCATGGGCCTGGGCCATGGGCTATAGACCAATACTTTGTCCTTAGGCTCTCTGTGAATTATATATATTTCCGTATCATGAGAGCTATCATGGGAAGGAGCATTAATTACGTACGTCATATGCACTCAATTCTGCATTGGTATGACCTCTAATAACTTCTCAATAATCTATCAATACATTTCGCGGTTCGACCCTCATCTTTTTTCATGTTATTCGAGGGTATTGTGAGGTTATTGGGGTATTAACTCTAACAACAGCGAGATAACCCTCCAATACTCCCGAATAAGTGTCGTGCATATGAAATACTTATATATTTTTCCATGGGAAGACCATAGAAAAATTTCTCATAATTTTTATTGACCCTCGGCCGGAATGGTTACGGTCAAAATCAAAATAAAAAAGTCATATTTACAAAAATACCACTCAATTCAAATGTACTTACATATTCAACCCCCAAATTTTTTTGGTTATACCAATCCCACTCAAATTTTTCATGCCACGTCAAAAATAACATCTTTTTAATTAAAAAAAAAGTAAAATACACCTTTCCAAGAGTCGGTAAAGTGATATGTATGTAAAACAAAATTAAAATTTAAGTGTTAAATATGTAAATATATAGGAATTGTGTGGTATGCATGTATGGAAATCTTCCAATAAAAAATTAAAAAGTATTTTAGCATAAGTTATTATCTAAACTTTTTAATTAGTATAAATATTATTATTAAATTAAAACAATAGTTAATATTAACAAAATTAAATTTAGTAGTTTTCAGTGTAATATGTCATATTAACCCCCAATCACTCCTGATTTCACCACCATTTAGTGTTGGAAGATGCTAAATTGCGGAAACTCTGAAGCAAAACTTAGAAAAAAAAGGGCACACAATAACAAAATACCAAATTTAACATGAAAAAACTCAGATCATTAGAATTTTGGCTCGGATCAAGATCGGATTGAAATAAATAAGCTATGCAACGAGCAAAAATTTTGGAACAAATTTTGTTCTAGTCGATTTCAAGATGACCCTAACTCGGCTCGAAATTGGATTACTAACAGCTCTACTGATGTTAGGACTGTGAACTTAGCAAATCTAGCACAAATAACATTAATCGCTCGAAAGTTGATTTGAATTTTGGATCAGATTGAGATTGGATTTAAATAAATGAATCGAGGTACAAGCCAAAATTTTGGATTGAATTTTTTTCGAGTCGATTTAAAGTCGACCCAAGCTCGGCTTGAAATGGAATCGTTAAGAGCCTTAAGCACTAAAAAAATATTCATACCGAAAAGAATTAAGGTCACGTGATTCTAAGAAAAAGCTTTTCATCTTACTCGTGCACTCAAGTTGTATTTAGACTATGAAAGTCGTAATCATTGATTGCCGTGGTCGATATAAAAGGGGTTGACGTTGGTTGGAGGCTACTGAGGTCAGAACGTATCATCGAGTGTTCGGTACGAATGCTACATGTTACAATCGTATTTAGGATACGACATTCACATGCAGGGGTTGCTAGCACAAGGTGCTCAACAATGGTCTAAGGCTACAAAAGTTAGAAGTTATTGTCGCGTCTTCAGCACAACATTATACACTATGACCGTATTTGGATTAAGACATTTTCAAGTATGGGTCACCGATAGTGGTCAATGGTGGCCGGCTACGGAGGCCGGAAGTTATCGTCGGGTCTTCAATACGACGTTTGCTATCATATTTGAGATATTAGCAAGCAGAGGTCATCGACGGTGGCGAGCAATGACAATCAATGGGCGGTGGTCGGCAGCTATGAATGCCTAAAGTTATCACCATTTCTTCATTTTTTATATTTCCAATATTGAAAAGTTTATAACATGTTGGTATTTTTGAAGTTATGTGCAATATTTGGCTGGTATATTGTAAAAAAGTAAAGTTTAGGTGTTGGATATGTAAATACATAGGATGTGGGTATGTATATTACTATCCCTATATATAAGGCTAAATCTACTGCTCCACTTAGAGACAGGAATTCTGCGGCACAATCCCAAAAATTTGGCTCACATGATGCAAAATTAAACTAAAAAACGCTAAATTTTGAACCCACATCAGTTTATTAGTTCAGCGTATGGGTTCATCTGAAAATATGTTTAAATAATTGAGTGTTAAGAGTTTTTTTTTTTTTTTCCTTTTTTGCCAAATAAGAAAATAATGTTTACATCGTTAAGGAGAATTTAGCATTAAATTAAAATTAGATAAAAATTTAATATTTTGTTTTGCAATATTTCTTAAAGATTCAATTCAATCTCAGGTCTCAAATTCAGATTGCTTCCTTCGATACAAAATTGACAAATCAATAACTTTCGAAGGAAAAAAAATAATTCAATTTTATTTTTCATTTTTTGTTTAGTTGTCTGTGTGTATGTATGTGTGTGTGTGTGTAGTTATTTAAAGGAATTGCGGAAAGCTATTAGACGAGTCATGATCATCCCTAGGTGTGCTAAATATTAGAGTACCACATTCTATATAAAGGAGGGATTCAAACCCGTGACCCGAGGGGACTTACGTGTGTGCGTGTGTGCGCGCATACACGTACCTTGACCTTTTGGTAGAGCAGCCTCTGAAGGTGGTAAGTCTAGGTTCAAATCTCCCCATGTATAGAATGTGATATTTGAATATTTAGCACACTTAGGAATGATCAGGCTCATCTAATAGCCTCCATTTAATTCTTTTTTTAATATATATAATTTGGACCAATTGGTATTTTCTAATGTTATAATTGAAAGAAGCACCCAATCGATATATATATATATATATATATATATATATATAATTTGCCGCAAGCATGAACAAATATTTTGACGCTTGTCAGACATATGCTTTATCGTGTAGTGCTTCAAAGATCCTCTACTAAATTCGGCGAAATGCTCATTTGATAGGAATCATTGGATGGAGTCCACCAATGAGCCAACATAATATTCATTAAATAGAAATGATAAATTGTTGAAGATATATCTCTTTTTTTATCTTCTTTATTCTTTGAGATGTGATTTTAAAGTTTTAAATGTTTATTTAATTTGAAGTATGTATTGAAAAGTCTTCAGGATATCATTGTAAAAGTCTCTATACATTTGTTACTGGCTCAAAGATACTTACTAATTTGAAATTTTCCCTTTGCATGCATGGAGGTGAAGTGTGAAAGAATATTAATGCTGAAATAATGATTTAAATGGTTGGGGAGTTTGATTGAGTAGATTATCATACATTCTTAGGCTAATCTCCTAGATGAGGGTTTAGAAGAAGTTGAGTGAGGCAATAAACTATACTATATAATTTATTAAGACATGACCAATAAGAGTAGAAATATTAGAAATCGATCAAAATGAAAAATAATATATATATTGTTAGGCGATGGAGACCTATTCCCCGATCGCGAATCGCGATTTCCCGCGAGCTGACACTTCCGCCTGCCGCGCCCGCTCCCACTCCCGCCTCATTTCATGAATCAGCACCTAATCCCGCTCCCGATCACGAAGAGTTGCGTCTGTTCGCCAGAAACCTCTCCCACCTCCTCTATTTCGCGAAGCAAAGGGAGCTTCCTTCTCTTCGTGATAAAAGGAGAGGTTCTCCTTCAAATCTGGTGGTTACGGAAAGTCACGGTGTTTCTTCTTTGGGTTTCCTCAAGGCAGAAGAAGGAAAGTGCAAGAGGCACTTCCTTGCGGTGAAGAAAGAAGAAGGAAGAAGAAGATTGTTCTCCCTAGATTTCTTCTTGGTGGCTTGTGACAGAAGAAAAATTGGGTTTATTTCTCTTGTAAGTTTGTTTTCTTCGAAATATCTCGGTGTAGAGAGAGAAGAAGAGAGAGAGCAACGAAGTGAAAGTGAGAGATTCCTCTTGTAAGTCGAGGTAATCGACTGGTGAAAATTCCTCAAGTAGTAAAATCATCTGCAACTCCGTGGATGTAGGCAATTTGTCGAACCATGTAAATCTGTGTGTTCTTTTTTGGTGGATTTTTCTTGTTCTATTTTTAGCTTTGTCGATCGTTCTCCTGTTTGATTTATATATATATATATATAT
>JXCR01102101.1:9188-33310 GCA_002079205.1 Phalaenopsis hybrid cultivar
TGGATGAGTGGCTTTACACTTAGAGACAAAATGCGGAATGAATATATTTGTGATAGGGTTGGTGTAGCTCCTGTGACAGACAAAATTAGAGAAATTCATCTTAGATGGTTTGGTCATATTANCTGTGGAGAGACATAAGCGAAATCAAAGAGGAGAAGGAAAGAAAGCTCGGAGGAAATGAAGTTCAATCCAGGATGTACTTTTCTTTTACTTGTAAACATTGAGTTTTCTATCAATTAAAATTATGTATGTTTTCTTTGAGAATGTGTTGGAGCTAAGTATTTTTGCTTCTTTGATTTGATAACGTGAATATTCATGTTCATTCCATAAAAATTTCTTAGACTTTTTAGATGAATATTGATGTGTTAGCTTTTCAAATCTCATTTACTTTCTTGTTGGGCACTAGAAAAGTTAAAAACACTTGTGATCTAGGACTATTGACTGAAGGCAAGAAGAACAAGTAGATTAACACTCATCGTTTGGTAGAATAAGAATATTATCATTAGGAGATTGCAATCACGTAGAAGAATGTAGATTCCTGGAAGAATTTACAGAGTTAAGGAGACTTAATCAAAATATGAGGCTTTAACACTTATATGTAGGAATAAAATGGGAAGTAATTGTTTCTAATTGTCATCATTAAGAAAAATTATTAGAAGAACACGGATGAGTCACATAACCTTTTCAGAATTTTTTTTCAATTGTAGTAAAACAAAAAAAATTTAGTTATCACTTTTAAATTTCAGGATTATTTAGAAGTCCCTCAAAAAAAAAAAAGCTCAAATTAAACTAAACTAAACCTACAGTACGTAAACAAATAATTAGACTTAATTGATAATTAAATCGTTCATCATGGTATCTATATATAGACTAAAAATTTTTATAATTTTTTATCGGCACGTATAATTGCATAATATCGAGTGCTACACTGCATTTTGGATCAAATTTTTGGCATCATTGCTAACAAACGACATTAACTTTTCCAATTAGAAGAATAGTTGTTGAGAATTAGAGGTTTAGATCTGAAAACTGTAGTGTTATCTTTGTTGTGTATTTTGTATTATTTTAAATCTTTTGTGTTGTATTTAAAGTTTTAGAAAATGTAAAAACAATGTGACATGAATTTATTTATTCTCTACATGTATTTGCTTTATTGTGTTTGTTCTTACTAATAGCAAATAAATTGTTGTGACTTGTTAGTTTAGGGTCACTATTTAGTCATCGGTTGTATGCCTACGACTAATCTCTTGAACTAGAGTCGTTTGACCCTAAAAAAAAAAAAACTTCTAAAAAACATAAAAAACTTGCAAAATGTGAGAAGATTTTAGGAGTGATGGCAAAACACAAGGAAGAAAAAAATTCAACTTAGACCACTTAGAGATTTTAACATTATCTCGGTGGATAAAATTTATCAGAGTATTAATAATCCTACCATTGAGACAACATTATCGTACTTAAACCTTCAATTATTAAGATAGTCAAAAGTAATCAATTTGGAAGTTCACAATTAGAAGACCCAAACATACATATAGCCAATTTCTTAGAATTATGTGTGACTTTAGGCATAATGGTATCTCAAATGATACAGTTAGACTTGGGTTGTTTCTATTTTCCCTTAGAAATAAGGTTAAAATAGGACTTAATTAGTTAACACTAGGGTCTATTACCATTTGGAATGACTTAACAAAAATATTTTTAGCTAAATACTTCTCATAATTCAAAACTACTAAGCTTAGAAATAATATTAATTCTTCAACCAGTCTGTATATAAGACCAGAGAGCGATTTAAGGAATTTCTTAGGAAATACCCACACCATGCCCTACCTGATTGATTGATTTTATAGACTTTTATAATATACTGGGTGATCATTAAGACCTATAATAGATGTTGCAGCCAGAGGCTTGTTAATATTAAAATCATATAAGAATGCCTATGCACCTATTGAGGATATGACTGCTAATAATTTTCAATAACCTTCATAGAGAGTAAACTCTAAAAAAGTAGCCAACAATCATGAGCAGGATATTTGATTAATTTTGACTGCAAAGATGGTTGCAATATATAAGAAATTAGATAATTTAGCTTGAATTTTACACCACGATCACCGGAAATCGAAGAAAATGCTTATAAACAATTAGTAGATCCTTATTTTGTAGCTATTAAGTTATTGAATGCTATAAACAATAAACCCAACAACCACTATTCAAACATCTACAATATTGGTAAGAGGAATCATCTTATTTTCAATTGGAAGAATAATTAAAATGTAGGAAATCAACAATGGGGTAGTAAACAATAGAACTCCATAGGCAGTTGGAATAATCAGGAAAATAATTTTAACCCGAGAGACGCTTACCTCCCTAGATTTGCCCCTAATACTGAATTTAAAGAGAAAAAGCTATAATTTAAAATAGTACAACAAATGGAAAATTAAATATAGAGTTATGCTGCAGATATTAAAAATATTGAAACACAATTAGGACAGTTGGCTAACTTATTGAGTCATAGACTCTAAGGGACGTTACCAAGTAATATTGAGGTGAATCATAAGGACCAAAGTGTAATGGTGCAAAGCTATATAATTGAGGAGTGAAACAAGGTTAGAGGAGGTAATTAGGGATGAGCTGAGTGAAGAGGAGCCTGAGCATGAGAGACCTAGTAAAATTTTCAATAGATTGAGGAAAATTACCCTCACCTCCTAGGAAGGAACTATAAAGGCCACCACCAACTTTTTCTCAAAATCTTTAGNTTGTGGAGAGACATAAGCGAAATCAAAGAGGAGAAGGAAAGAAAGCTTGGAGGGAATGAAGTTCAATCCAGGATGTACTTTTCTTTTACTTGTAAACATTGAGTTTTCAATAACCTTCATAGAGAGTAAACTCTAGAAAAGTAGCCAACAATCATGAGCAGGATATTTGATTAATTTTGACTGCAAAGATAGTTGCAATATATACGAAATTAGATAATTTAGGCTTGAATTTTACACCACGATCACTAGTAATCGAAGAAAATGCTTATAAACACTTAGTAGATCGTTATTTTGTAGCTATTAAGTTATTGAAGCTATTAAGTTATTGAATGCTATAAACAATAAACCCAACAACCACTACTCAAACATCTACAATATTGGTAAGAGGAATCATCTTATTTTCAATTGGAAGAATAATTAAAATGTAGGAAATCAACAATGGGGTAGTAAACAATAGAACTCCATAGGCAGTTGGAATAATCAGTAAAATAATTTTAACCCGAGACACGCTTACCTCCCTAGATTTGCCCTTAATACTGAATTTAAAGAGAAAAGACTATCATTTAAAATAGTACAACAAATAGAAAATTAAATATAGAGTTATGCTACAGATATTAAAAATATTGAAACACAATTAGGACAGCTGGCTAACTTATTGAGTCATAGAATCTAAAGGACGTTATCAAGTAATATTGAGGTGAATCATAAGGACCAAAGTGTAATGGTGCAAAGCTATATAATTGAGGAGTGAAAAAAGGTTAGAGGAGGTAATTAGGGATGAGCCGAGTGAAGAGGAGCCTGAGCATGATAGACCTAGTAAAATTTTCAATAGACTGAGGAAAATTACCCTCACCTCCTAGGAAGGAACTATAAAGGCCACCACCAACTTTTTCTCAAAATCTTTAGAAGCATAAGTTGGAGTAGCAATTCCCTAAATTTTTAGTGTTCAAAAAATTAATTAGTAATATCCTATTTGTAGAAGTTTTAGAACATAAGCCTATTTATGTTAAATTCATGAAGAAGTTCTCAATAA
Source organism: Phalaenopsis hybrid cultivar (assembly GCA_002079205.1). Classification (NCBI taxonomy): domain Eukaryota; kingdom Viridiplantae; phylum Streptophyta; class Magnoliopsida; order Asparagales; family Orchidaceae; genus Phalaenopsis; species Phalaenopsis hybrid cultivar. Next base: position 12,972 of record JXCR01102101.1, read on the forward strand.
GAAACGAAAATGAAGTGATTATGAGACTGTAACCTTAATTGAAGAGTGCAGTACTANGTTATGTTAAGTTCATTAAAGAAGTTCTCAATAAGAAACGAAAATGAAGTGATTATGAGACTGTAACCTTAATTGAAGAGTGCAGTACTATTCTAAAGAAAAAATTCCTTAGAAACTTAATGGCCCATGTAGCTTCGCTTTTCCTTGTACTATAGGAGAAAAGTTCTTTAGGAAAGTCTTATGTAACACAAGAGCTAGTATTAATCTCATTCCTCTTTTCATTTTTTAGGAGATTAGCTTTAGGGGAGGTTCAACATACTACTATAACCCTTCAATTAGCTGACTACTTATTGACATACCCTAGGAAGATTATAAAGGATGTCTTAGTGAAGGTAGATAAATTTATTTTGCCTGCTGAATTTATTGTTATGGATATGAAGAAAAATATTGAAATCCCCTTCATTTTTAGAAAACCATTTCTTACTTAAAAAAAAAACAAATTAATTTACAAAAAGGAGAGTGAACTATGAGTGCACAATATCAAGAAATAACTTTTAGAATTTATAATCCAATTCAACCCTTTACATATCTTCCTAAAGATGCTATCGAATTGAGATTGATAAATTGTAGGAAATGTTGAATATGAGTTTAGAAAGGAAAATTTATATTCAGAAATATTCAAATTATGACTGCAATATGATGACTTTTGATATTCTAAGGAACAAAAAGAATAATGGGTGATTAATTAGGAATTGTTGAAAAGATAACCTGATCCTGGAGAAAAAAATTATGTATGATTTCACTAAGTCAAGCTAAGGACATGAAACTAAGCATTATTTGGGAAATAACACAAGCATTATCTTAAGTATATTTGCTTGTGTGTTTTCTTATTTCAATAGTTATATATGTGTGCTTTAGATGGACTAAAAAAAATTTGCATTGGTGTGATTTTTGCTTTGACTGTTGTCACGCCTCATTCAAGAGCCATTGCACCTTTGTTTCCCTTCAAGCGCCACCGCGTTGTATGTTAGTTTCATCACTCTTAGCCTCTCGTTCCACCTGGCTTCACCCTCTCCCACCCAATTCAAATCAAATGCAGCACCGTTGCACCTACAACCCAACACCACAATGCTAGGACCCAATCGAGTGGTCAGCCCAAAATTTTGCATGAAACGTCTACTTCTTTGTAAACGCTCATGAATGCATGTACTTGTCCATTGACTGCCTTGCATCGTTGCCCCTACCCAGCACCCCGACACCCTCTCTGTAAGCATAATGCCACAGCACCCCATCACAGCACCGCAACGCTGATCCTGTTCTTATAAATAACCCCCTTTGCCTCTTTTTCATTTCACGGATCTTTTGGAGCCTATGCTATTAGATAGGAGTATGGAGGGAGATCTAGGGTGTTTTCAGGTACATTTCTTCTTGATTTTCCTTAATTTCTTCAAGTTTTCCGTCAACTCTTTTCCTCTTCTTCATTCAACTCTTTTCCTCTTCTTCTTTCAATTCTATGGACCCCAACACTAGAGGATTTAAACATAAAACTCCTTTTGATAATTAAAAATTTGTTATTGCCGAAACAAAAGCTAGGTAATGATTTCTTAGGATCAACAATGTTAATTCGTTAGAAAGGCTTCATGAATCTAGTGAAGGGTAGAGGGTTTGATTGAGAGAAGGAAATGTAAGGAACTCTTCTATAAAACCAAGACTGGCCAAATTCTTATCATCTGTGAGTTCTAAGTAAATGTAAAAGAATAAAATGACGATGAGATATTTATTAGAGGCAAACAAGTATATTTTAATTCTTCAAAAATAACTCTTTTTGGACTCCCAGACATTCCTGAGAATGAATATTCCTTGTTTATGCCTTCTGATTTTGATCATATTGAGGTCATCAATTCTATAACCAATTCTTGTAAACAACGACATATTAGAAGAGTGAATATTACGTGTGACATTCGTATGTGTGGATTGGTGGTATTGGGATGATATTCAGTTGAATACTACCCCAATACCACCCATGCGCACCTAGCTCATCCACACGTAATATTTTTTTGTATTAGACACAAGAAAATAGTCAATTTCTTTGTCACTGCCTTATAAGTGGGTAGGCTTGACACTATTTCATGTTTGCCATACTTTTGCCTTCAACCAATATCAGTGTTGTGAATAGGGATATGACTAATCTAAATAATTATATTGATGAGGAAAAATCTACTGATATAGGGAGTGTCATTTACTTCTCGATCTTGAACATCATTAAGGGAATGACTACTATTGGCCTTGGACTCCCATCTGTGATCAATGCTTAGTGTGTTAACACGTGGTTTAAGAGTAAAAGTTGAAAGGAGCTCAATCCTAATCAAGCCATGGAAAAGGAAACATTATCTTCATATAGAAAGACATTCTTTGAGATATGTGAGAGTTCTTCCAGACATACCCTTTTAGGAACCCAACCATCGACCTCCATTTCATCTATTTCCGAGAGACTAGATACTTTAAGCAATGATATAGCTAATATTTAGTGGTGGCAACGTGACATGAGGCAGCGTTTTGACAATTATATTAAACAGTACTACCACCAGTAAGAGTATCAAACACAGTTTAACTCGTCCCTGGTGCATATGTTTCAACACTGCCAGCTGAACAGAAGGCCAAGTCCAGTTCAGTCCCCTAGTGCATTATTTTTCCGCTGATACGAGGACACAACTCAATTAATAGAGGAAGATGATAATGATGATAATGATAAACATAATATGTGACACAAATATTCATTAAAAGTTAAATTATATATTAACTCACTAATAGCTAAGCTCTTAGTACAATTATCAGTTCTTTTATATAACGATTATTAAACATTTGGACTAATGAACTACATATAAAATTAATTCATGAAATATATAAATTTTAATAACTAACAATCTAAATAATTTGATTAAAATTAGTATCTTTTGAACTACAATAAAAAATAGTTGTGAAATCATATTATCTTATTTCTCAATAATCAAATTACTACACTTCCTCATATTAAATAAGGAAACAAACTTAATTACAATCATTAAAACTTATCAAAGATAAACTAACTCAAGAAGAAAAGAAATATGACATAACAAAACGAGAATTGATTGATTTAAAATTATTTGATTGATAAGTATAATTAAATTATTTATATTTAATAATTAAAATTATTTTAGTCAGATATACATAAGTGATTATAACACTAAATAGGACGCAATGGAGAAAAAAACATTCATATAGCCGACCCCACGTAGTGGGATTAAGGCTTTGTTGTTGTTGTTGATATACATAAGTGATCTAAGAATGATTATGTTAAAGAATATTAATATAAATAATGTCAGGATATTGTGTATTAATAATAATTCAACCATAAAATAATGTTTGATCTTTTTGAATAATCTATTTACATCATTGTTAAAGAACGATGCCATCTTACGTCAATATCTATCATGAACATCAAAAATTTTAAATTTAGGAATTGAATTAATTGAGGACAAGTAATTTTATATTTAGGAAAATTCGATGTGTATAAAATGTGTGGTGTGATTTTTTGCATTATTCCTATTATTCTATGTTTTTTGTGGGTATGTGTTGTTTTATATGCAATATATATGTAGAAGGTCAGCACTTTGAGATTTTGAAGCTCAAAATAAGCTAAATCAATAAGCAACACCCCAATGCAAAATGAGGCTGCCTTAGTGCCTGAAGAGCCAAATTCCATCCAAAATAGAGAGCATTCAACACTACAACGCCAGGGATTAAGTGCTCCAATACTCAACATAGCGTTGCTACGCCATCACGACCAATGAAATTACATCTAAAGACCTAACTTGACAATACAGAGCCAAGAAACACAACACCGCAAGCCTGTGCAACAATGCCAGTTGTTAGTGTCATTGTGCTCCCAAGCTACTGCCTTCGCTCCTCTCACCGACTTAAGGTGGTTTTGGATGTCTCTATGATGGTTTGGCCGAATGGAAGGCATAATGAATTTGAATTAGCACAGATGGGAAGACAGAACATGGGAGGAGACTTTGGACATGGATATTATGTATAGAGCCTGATTGGGACTATGAGAAGTGACCAGCAGAAACCACAGCTTGAGGGGCACCCCAATGCCTGGTACCGAGCACCATATTGCTAGGGATAACGCTCAACTAAATGCTCTAGAACCCGAGTTTGTGGAAATGTAGTGCCCAAGTGGGTGCAGCGGCACCCGGGAGTATGTTTTCAACATTCTAGAAATTGATCATTCGGAATGTCGATGCTCAAGATAAGCGATTCAACGCTAGAAATAGGTTGAGTATTTTAGACATTTAAGTCCTCGATGCGAAATTTGGAGTACTCTCTCGGCAATTTGCGAGTTAACAATTGTTGACCTCATTTTTGATTGAGGTCTAGTCTTTCTCTTTAGTAGCCTAAGGTCTAGCCATAGGACTTTCCTATTGACTATTCTTAGAGAAATAGAAATAGCACCCTCACCATTAAAAATTCTAAAGTCTTCTTTACTCAACTTGAAGTTCCACATATTGTTCCTAACCTCTAGCACTTAGTAGGTGGGGTCATTATGTGGGAGCTCACGGAGAGTTCCTATAGGGCTATTTGACCTCAGGATTGACCATGGGTGTTGGGCTAGAGCTAAGACACTCACTTCACTCACAATCACTCACTACCCTAAACCCAAAATTTCTTGACCTGGATCCCTTGATACTTTTGGGATACTCATGTAGATGGTCCCTTAAACCTACTAGCTCTAGGCTGGGGTTTAGCTAAGTCCAGTACATAGAAGACCCAAATGGGGTTTCCATTGATCCATGGCTTACTTTTGGTGGTTAGTTCCCCAATCTTACCCAAAATACCTATTCTGACATTTTGCCCCTAAACTCCCCCAAATTACCCAAGTACCATTGAAACCCTAAATTTGACCAAAATTTCCAAATTTATCCAAAATACCCAAACTTGTGCAAAAAAACATCTCAAACCTTTGGAGAACACCCAAATTACCTAAAATCACCCAAAATTGACAAATTACCAAAATACCCCTCCTTAGCCCAAAATCCAAAAAATTCCAAAAAAATCCCAAAATTTCCCAAAATATTCCAAATATTTCCAATTTCATTTTTCTCAACTACCACATGACCCAATTTGACCAATTTGACCATCATTGATTAAAACCCCCTAAATTGCTTTTAAAGACCCAAATTTTCCCAAATTCAATTCAAATGTCCATCAATTCAATCTCCCCAAATTTCAATCACAAACTCAAATTCACTCTCAATGTGACCAAAATAAGCCAAACTCATGACCGTACTAATAAGTATGTATGAGAAAGCCTCAGTTTCAAACAAATTTTTTTTATGAAGATATAGTTCAATATGATGGTTTGGTCATATTAAACGTCGACCATTAGATGATCCGATTAGGAGAGTAGATGTTTTAGATTCGACTTGTGTTAAGAAAGGCAGAGGTAGACCTAGGAAGACTTGGGCTTATTGTATTAAAAATGATCTTAATTTATTAGAACTAAATGAAAATATGACACTAAATAGGACGCAATGGAGAAAAAGGATTCATGTGGCCGACCCCACGTAGTGGGATTAAGGCTTTGTTGTTGTTGTTGTTGTATAGTTCAATATGAAAATGGTGGATGGTAATTCGGTAGTGGAGCAGTTGAATAACTTCAACACTGAGACAAACCAGTAGTATTCCATAGGCATTAAGTTCGATGATAAGGTAAGTGTGTTGTTAATCTCACCTTCATTACCAAATAGTTGAGATGGACTAGTCACAGTAGGTAAACAACTCTTCAAGTAATATGAAACTGAACTTTGATAAAATAGTGGGTTGGTGTTGAATGAACAAGTTCACAACAAAGCGAGCGATGAAAGTTCAAATTCTATGTTGAATGTTCAAAATAGGGACGGGATCTGGATAGAAACACGGTCACAAAAAGATTTAGATCGAAGAGAGGAAAGTTTAAATCAAAAAGAGAAAATGACAGAGGTGAATGCTAGAACTACGATTAGCAATGTCACTTCAAGAAGAACTGTAAAAATCCAAAGAAGGTTAATGGAAAAGGTCAAGAAAGAAAGCTCTTTATAAATATCTCCATAGATGAAATCCAATGTGTCTCCCTTGTTCTGTTCCTAGATAATACATAATTTTGGAAAATGAATTCAGGTGTCTTTTTTCATGCTTGCCTCAACAAATAGATATTAAAAAACTATATTCATTGTGAACTAGTAAAGGCATATTTGAAAAACAATAAGGCTTGCAGTATTGTAGAAATGGGTGATGTGATATGAGGTGGAAAAATGGAACAACCTGAAAGCTCAGTGAAGTTAGACATGTTCCATGCTCGAAGAGAAATTTAATTTCGGCAAACCAACATACAAGATCATGGTATGTGAGTGCTTTTGTAGGTGATTCATGAAATGTGTCCCAAAGGTGAAGGCTCGAAATAACATTAAAAACACTCTGTGCATAATCAATGAGATAACTAAAATCATTGATGCAACCGTAACAAAGATTGATACAAATCTTTGGCACTGTAGACTTGACCATAAGAGTGAGAAAAGTATGAAATCTCAAATTTTTAAAAATAAGTTTCAAGGTTTAAAGTCTATGGAGTTAGATTTTTGCAAAGATTGTATCTATAAGGAGCAAACAAATGTTAATTTCTCAAAAAGTGGGTTAAAGTTGAAGTCCAAAAGATTGGAGTTAGTCATACTTATGTATGAAGCCCTACTCTTGTTTAGTATATTGGAGGTTCTCACTACTTTGTTACTTAGTAGTTCGAAGCAAAAGCTGTCAACACTGAAGTTTATCTGATAAATTGTAATCTGGAAGTACCTTTAAACGAAGGCTTGCCTGAAGAAGCCTGGTGTGACAGAGGTAAATCGATCTCACCTGAGAGTATTTGGTTGTTCAGTATATATTCATGTTGATGAAGGATCCATGAGTAAAATTGATGCAAAATTTGTCAAATGCACTTTTATTAGGTATAACTCAAATGAATTTGAGTACAAATTTTAGGATTATTAGAATCAGAAGTTTATTGGGAGCAGAGATATGCCTTTCAATGAAATGAAGAATTATAAAACAAAAGTAATACTCATGATTGTCCACCAATTACTTCTAAAGAGTCCTCCAAATATTTTGAGACAGAAGATAATGCTGACTAAGAAGATAGAGAAAGGAGTGTGTTCAATTTAATGAAGCACAAGAAGTTCCTCGTCACTTGCAACTGAAGCCAAGAGATCCAACAGAGTCACATGACTGATACAGAGTCACAAAGTTATTCTCTTCTTTGAACTATTTATACAAATAGTGGTGAAGTAGGGTGATATGAAGAGGTCACTCATGTTGAAGACTAAAATGAGTGAGTTTGCCATGGTTGATGATATCCAGTCACTGAGGTCAAATTAAATTTGGGATTTGATAGAATTAACAAATGGAAAAAAGGTACTACATAGGAAATGAATTTACAACCTAAAAGAAGTTTCAGATGGTAGCAAGCATTACAAGATAAGACTTATTGTGAAAAGGCTTCAACAGAAGTAACGAGTGGACTACTCAATGATATTTTTCTTGTAGTGAAGATAACAACTATCAAAGTTATATTAAGCTTTGTAGCAGATGAAGATCTACATCTGGAGCAAATGAATGTAAAGACAATATTTTTATAAGATGAATTAGAAGAGAAATTAGAAATAGTGCAACCGCAGGGATATGGAGTTTTAGATAGAGAAGACAAGGTTTGGAGATTGAAAAATAGCCTTTATGATTTGAAGCAGGCCCTAAGATGGTCGTACAAAATGTTTAATAGATTTATGTAAGACAATGGGTACATAAGGTGTCAAGTAGAGCACAACTGTTTTATCAAAATTTTTTATAATTGTTATATCGTACTTCTGTTGTATGTTGATGATATACTATTTATAGAAGCAAATCTGTAGAAGATTAGTGACTTGAAGAAGCAAATAACAAGGAAGTTTAAGATAAAGCATTTAGGTCCTACCAAAAAATTCCTTGGCATGAGAATCAACCATGAGAAGAGTTCAGGTATCATGAAGTTGTCTCAGGCGGAGTATGTTTAAAAAGTTGTATACAAGTTCACTTCAAGCTATCTAAGGAAATGCAAAACAAATTTTTACCCTATTAGGTAGTCACTTCAAGCTATCTAAGGAACTACCACTTAAGTCTGAAGCAAAGCAAGTACATATGAAAATAACCTCTTGTGCTTCAGCTATTTGAAGTTTGATGCATGTGATAATATGTACAAGACTAGATATTACACATGCAGTAGAAGTGGTCTGTAGGTACATACATAATCTAGAAAAACATCATTAGGATACGATGAAGTGGATTTTCATGTACTTGAGAGAAAAAAATCAGCAGAGAACTTTTTTTTGAAGGTGCATGGATTAATCTATAGGGATATATAGATTCAGATCTGGCTGAGGAAAGTGATAGTAAAAAATGTATAGCAAGTTATATTTTTATTTTAGAGAGCATAACAATGAAATGAGTTTCTAGGTTATAGAAGATTGTTGCACTTTCAATTATAAAAGTTAAATGCCTTGCTATCACTAAGGCTAACAAATCGATGATTTGTTTGCAGAGCTTTATGGTAGAACTGAGCAAGGAGCAAGAAATTAGAAAGTTTCATAATAACAGTATGAGTGTTATTCATTTAACTAAGAATGCCGCTTTTCATGTCAAGGCAAAACACATTCAGCTAAGATATCCCTTCGTTCATTCGCTTCTAGAAGATAGGCATTTATTTTTTGAGAAGATACATACTGCTCAAAATCCTACAAACATGCTGACTAAGATAGTTACAATTAAGAGACTAAAGCTATGCTTGACTTCAGTTGAAGTTTACAAAGTTTGAGACTGAAGTTGACCCACACTACATTACATGATTGTATGGAGATACATTTTAGGAGGTGCAAGCTTGGGTGCAATCAATCTTTCTATGTATGAAGCTTGAATGGGGCTAGAAGCAACAACCAACATGAACCAGTGCTCAAGAGGCGCCTAGTGTCAGGATGGCTCCTCAGCAATAATGGGACTCCTAAGCGCCTAACAAATTGCTCTAGGATACGATGCATAGAAAGGCAGTGCCAAAGAGAGACACATTGACAACCAGAAGCACATTTTTCAGCATTCTGAAAATGGAGCATCCAGAAACTCGATCCTTGGGATAGGCAATCCAACAACAAAAATAGTTCGAGCAGTTTAAACAACTAAGTAGTCAATGTGAAATTTAGAGTACCCTCTTGGAAATGCGCAAGCAAACAACGTGAAGCAGTGGAGTTGTGAGTGGATTTCTGCAAATTTTTCTTATGTGATTAAGAGATGAGGAGCATTCGTTAATTTCATGATTATAGAAAGGATTTGAGTGCGGTTCTTCTTATTTTATAGTGAATTTTTTGTTGTGATGTGGCTCCAAGATTTTTTTTGTTCTCGGGTTTTTTAACGTTCAATTTTGTGTTATATTCCTTAGGTTTTTTTGTTATGCACTTTTGTTCAATTGTTTTCTTCAGATCTTTCAAATAAGAGATTTTAAGCATCCATGTGAAGTGAATTAATCTCCCCAATAGGGGAGGCAACTTCAAGTGAGCATTTGTGAGTGCGTAATTTGTTAAAAGAGAATTCAGAGCAATCAAAGAGGAGAATAAAGGAGAGAAGGCTTGGAGTGAATGGGGTTCAATCCAGGTTGTACTTTTCTTTAATTTGTAATCTTTGAATTTTTTTATCAAAGAAATCTTGTATATTTTCTTTAAAGAATATGTAAGATTAAGGGGCTGTTTGGGATCAATTTTTATTTTTTGTTTTTTATTTTTGAAAACAAAATATAGGAAACAAACATAAAAACAGTGTTTGCTTATTTGCTTTTTATTTTATTTCTGTATTTTGTTTTTTGAGAGAGAACCTTTGTTTTTAAAATACTAAAAACAGGAAAAACATGTTTTTGCTCATTTTTAAAACNATGTTGTTGTTAAATGTTTTGTTCTATTCTTGTTCCTGCTAAATTTCAGTGCATGGATGTTTTTCTTGTCATATGCAAAAAAATGTCAGGACAGAAGCTGATTTTTTCCTTTAAGGATGGCTTGTAACTCACACTCAACGAGGAAAGGGCACATCAGGGTGACATCATAGACTTCAATATGGACTTTGGTCAAGTTAATGTTAACTATGAGGAAGAAAGAAGTAACACAACAGAATCCGATGGAGGGAACTAGTCGTTTACCATCCATGATAACCACTCCAACCGAAAACTTGGTTAGCACTGACAATGAGAGACTACCAGATCTACCTTTAAGAAGAACTCAACGTTGAAATGCCAATCATCGTAGACATAAAGCTTTTCTATGTGAAGAAAGAAGATGCCTGGAAGAGGTGGAAAATTTACTTACCCCGATTCTTGAGGGGAGAATATACGACCCTTACATGAGGGAAACTTCCTCTAGTCTCTCTGCTAGGGAAGACGAGCCTAAATTCACTACGGAGCAAATACAATCTGAAGTACCGGAGGAGTTTTACAAGGGTTTCCCAATATGCATCGTCGAAGTTCCTATTCAGTCATCGACAAGAGGGGCATTCATGGAGTGGCCGACATGAAATGTTCTACACTTAGACCACTACAGTTCATTTGAAGAATTCATAGTTGCCAACACGAGATGCCAGGAGACAGTTTACCTGGATACTGAGTCTTACATTTCATTACCTATGGTGCCACGTCAGATGTGGTATACTACAGATGTGGTGATGGTAGATCCGCCTCGACGATCTTAAAGGATCCCCACAGCGAAACTGAAAAGAAAAAAATAGAGTTAAGAGGAGAGAATTAAATCTTTACAAAGAAGTTCGAGGAAATATTATCAATATTTTGGAAGGCCTAGAGTTGTACATGAGAGTCTTCTGTAAACGTGATGAAAGAAGAATCCTAGAATGCATATTTGATTTAAGATACATGGGTCGGGCTGGTCTGCTGATGGAAAGAACTTACTCTGAGGCACGAAAGTGGATGAGAGGAAAAGGCAGGATAACCATCCAATGCGAATGCTACTATAATTTCACTAAGGATAGACAAGTGAATCCCCCAGGCATCTTAAGAAATGATGAGGTAAAACCCATGCCCTCTGAGATAAAGTGTATGATCAAGAGAATGGATAGATGGAGTATACTGCCGGTTGATTGTATTTCAAATAGTTGTATCATCTATATCTATGATGAGGGAGATTGAATTCCCCCGCATATAAATCATCATGATTTTGTGAGACCTTTTTGCACGGTCTCTTTCATGAGTAAGAGCAATATACTATTCGGAAAAGACATTGATGTTATTGGTCTCGGGGAGTTCAGGGGATCTGTTGAGATTACAGTACCGATAGGTTCAGTACTAATTCTCAAAGGTAATGGAGCAGACCTTGCCAAGCACAGCATCCCAAGGGTACGACACCGCAGAGTGTCTGTGACTTTTAAAATGATGGATAACAACAAGATGCCACACCAATTCTGACCAGATTCAGAGCTGGAGGAGCTATGCCCGTACGAGCTATGAGAGGGTTGTACCTCTAAGTGCACATAACGAGAAATACTGTCCTAGAGTGTGGCTTAGTAGGTCATCTTGATCAGGAGCTCGTCCCACAGAGGACAGCAGACAATTCTTTTTATCACCTTTTGCATTGCTTCAGAGCATCGTATATGATATATATTCAGCATGTGATGTTCTAGATGTATTTAGCATGAGATGTTTTAGATGTACTTTTGATTCCTTCAACATGTGTTTAGCCTGTAATGCCTACTTTGAGCAGATCAATGAAATTTGTGTCAGAATGCAGTATGCTTCTTGAATTGCCCCTTGTGTGATGAGTCAAGAGCCGTTGATCCATTCGTGGTTATGAACTATAATAAACAAAGAACAAAACAATAACACTTTGACGAAATTTGAATAAAATATTATTTATGAAAATTAAATCAACCAATGAAAATTAAATCTTTTAAAAATAATATATATATATATATATATATATATATATATATATGTATACATTGATAATTAAGTATGATAAAAACAACATGAAAAGAAAAATAAACTTGCTTGAGCTTGTTTCTCTCGAGTTCAAAGTCTCTTACTCTTTGCTTTCACAACACGATTATTCTTGTATGCACCAACTTCTTCACATCTCCCTGAGTTTCTTACTATATACGAAGTCTCATGATTTTTTTTCCTCATCAATGTCAATTTTCACATGTCACATATTTATGAACTCAACACCACAAATCATCTACACTATTTTCATAATATTCTCAGGGTCAGTACCTAAATTGTGATCTTTGCATTTGGGATAGGTCTAAATTTTTTGCATTTGACATAGGCCTCTTCAAGCCCTATTCCCATCTTTGCATTCGGGGTAGGCGTCTTCAAGCCTTATTTCCATCTTTGCATTTCGGGCAGGCCTCTTCAAGCCCTATTCCCATTTCTGCATTCGGGGTAGCCCTCTTGAAGTCCTATTCCCATGTCTGCATTTGGCATAGGCCTCTTCACGCCCTAGTCCCATCTTTGCATTTGGAGTAGGCCTTTTTAAGCCTATTTCCATCTTTGCTTTTGGGATAGGCCTTTTTATGCCCTATTCCCATCCCTACTTTTAGGTTAGGCCTATTTATTCCCTATTCCCATCCTTACTTTTTGGATAGACTCTTCACGACCTATCCCCATCTTACATTTGGGATAGGTCTCTTTAAGCCCTATTCACATTTTTACAATCAGGATAGGCCTCTTCATACCCTAGTCTATCTTTGCATTTGGAGTAGGCCTCTTTAAGCCCTATTTTCATCTTTGCTTTAGGGATAGGCCTCTCTACGCCCCATTTCCATCCTTAAGTTCGGGATAGGCCTCTTCATGCACTATTCTCATCTTTAATTTTTTGGTAGGCCTATTCACACCCTATTTCCATGTCTACATTTGGGGTAGGCCTCTTCAAGCCCTATTTCCATCTCTGCACTTGTGTCTCCTCTTGAGTTAGATGTGAGTCCTTACACTTTCCACTCAATCTAGTCTCCTCGTGCATAATTATATCTCCTTGAGATTCCTAAATTGAAATCAAAATTCAAAGTAAATTTTGAGATATTAAACTCAAATCAAATCTTCGCTAGGACTGTCGGTTTGTCTGATGCTTGTTCCAACAATATCCTTTCTTTCCCCAATGAGAGTATCTGTTACTCCCCAGTGAAAAGAGCGGTCATTATATTCTACACTTCTTTCTAGTTCTGTTGACTTAGAAATCTATGTTGGTTTTGTTCATTACGTTAGTCAATGCCAATACGCGTGGAGTACTTGCCCGACACATCACCTTTATTAGGGGTCCATTTGTTGACCTCACTTTTTGTTAAGGTTTAGTTTTTCCTCTTTTATAGCCTAGGGTCTACTCATAGGACTTTCATTTTTACCATTCCTAGAGGACTAGAAAAGGAACCTTCACCATTAGAAACTCTGAATCATTCTTTTCTCCACATGAAGTTCCACATTTTGGTCCTAATCTCTAGCACTTAATAGGTGGGGTCAATATGGGAGAGCTCAAGATGAGTCCCCATAGAACTGCTTGGCCTTAAGGTTGACCCTAGCTGTTGGTCTAGAACTGGTTCATTCACTTTCACTCACAACTTTAAATCCAAACTTTGTTCACTTTGATCCCTTGATTCTTTAGGAGAATCATGTAGATGGTCCCCTAAACCCTTTAGCCCTAGGTTGGGTTTTAATTAGGTCTAGTACATAGAGGACCCAAACGGGGATTCCATTGGTCCATGGCTCACGTAGAGTGGTTGGCACCTCAATTTCACCAAAATCCCCAACTTGGCCTTTTGGCCCACAAATTTATCGAAATTACCAAAAAACCCCCAAATTTGGCCAAAATTACAAAAATACCCTTGGTGGCCCAATCTTTCCCAAAATCTTCAAAATCATCTAAAATGCCTCCAAAACCAATTTGGACCCTTCCATTAAACTTAATTTGGCTAATTTGACCTATTTTGACAAAAAGCCACAAATTGCCCTTGTGGGCCCAATTCCCCCAAATTCACCCCAAATGTCCATTAATTTGACCCCAATTTCCCACAATTTCAATTCTAAACTCAAATCCATCATGGAAAAACTCAATTCAAACCAAATCCAAGTCCAATTAACCCACATTTGAGTCTAATTTCAACCTAAATTAGAAAGGCCCAATTTGGCCTAAAACTAAAATCCCACTCAATTGAACCCCCAAATCCTTCCAATTGCCCCAATTATGCAACATAAACTCCTTGAAACATCTCTACACACCAAAATGAACACTTAAATGATTTTGATAAATCTTCAATTTTACTCAATTTCAACCTATATCCAAACTTCCCAAATTTGCCCCCAATTTAGCCATATTCCCAAATGTCGCCCAATTAAATATCCAAACCCCAAAATTGACACCAAATTGATGTGGAGAACTATTCATAATATTCCCCTAGACCATTTTCAACCATCAATTTTGACCTAGCCCAACCCTAGCACAACCTAAGCCCAAGTCTACCCCAACATACTCAAATTAATCAAATTTCCAAATTCCTTCAAATTGAACCTCCATAATAATTCAAAGTAAATCCAAATCTTTTCCAAACTCTTCATGAAATTTATCTATACAAATTGATTGATCAATTGGGCTCAATGTCATGGTTAGCCTAACCCAAACCGAACTTCAAGCCATTTTGACCCAAATTGAACCCGTGCACCAAAATTCACTTAGCCATGTCAAAGTCACTAAATTAATGACAACACAAACACCAAATGGACCCTAATGACCAGGCTAGACCCACCTAGCCCACTCGAGATAATCCATGGTCCAATGGTCCCATGATTTATAGGATTTTAACTATTTTTTTGCACCTAAGCCAAAATATATCCACAATCATGACAAACCATTATTTGTTAATCATAATTTACCCTCCCCCTGGCTCACCTGACCTCCCTAGCCACCACTCCTGGCTCTGCCAGCCAGCCTAATGGCTGGAAAACACCAAAATTGAGAGCCCCATGCTTTAACTGAAACTCACTTTAACACATCCATTGTGTCCTACTCTGATTGGTATTTATCATTTTGAAGCCCTCCACATAAGCACTTAATCGAACCTAAATTGAAGCCCTGAGATCAACCCTAAGCCCCTCTACTTAAACCATCTTCTCTGTGACCAAAAGAGAGTTAACTAAAATCCTAAGGGAAACTATGCCAAAATCTCACCAGAGACTCTCCAAGCATTCCTAAGCTCAAGCCAACCATTTGAAATTGAGTTTCGTCGAAAACATAGCTAGACAATTCACCAGGGCTTGAAGCTTCATCAGAAGATTCATTGGACCCAATTGAAGCTACCACAACCATCTGATTGAGGCCGCCCCACTTAGACAAAGATATTGAGCTCTAACCCTAACCCGAGATTCTTTTGATTCTACATGTGTAATGACTTGATTTCATGTGTAATCAACCATATGGATAGATGCTTCTTGAGTAGATGAAGTTTTAGAAACAAACCCCATGTGATTTGGTTGAGTCTAGACGAAGATCTTAATGTTTTAGTGTGGACGGCTTACGACTTACGTCACTTGGGGACGATGATTGAGAGCCATCTGATCACGCATGTATCGAATGGAGGAAGAAGATCAAGCTGGATGGAGTCTTGGTAGATGAATTGTGGGTTGCGTGGTAGCTGAGGTGTCTGACGATATTGAATGGTGGAACTTCACGTGTAAAGATCAAAGCGGACGAGGTTGAGGTGGCGCTGCGTAGATTAGTAGATAAATAGGGAAATTTTTTTATTTATTTTAATACCTGATCTTTGAAAAATCATAACTTTGTGTAATAAAATCATTAAAATAAAATAAAAATATCCTCATGCTCAGTGAAGAGAGGAGAATAATGTAGATTAAAAATAATAGTTATTTTCCTAATTCTTGATTTTTAATAAATTAAACAATCTCTGGAGCACTTTAATTCGTTATGATCAAACATTGCTCACCATGGCTAGAACTTTAAGGGTTTGTTCCTTATGATAGAGGCTATGTCCTCTGATTTTTACAAGGTCATAGGCATCTTTATGCTTCTAACTTTAATTTTCAAGCTAAGATGACTATTTTTGCTTATTTTAATCAGATAAATTAAAAGATCACTTGTAAAATTATGAGAATAATTTTAGTAGATTTCCTACGGTCATAGAAGCTTAGAAAAAATATCATGATGGCTTGAATAATTCTATAGATTTCTATATTTGCTTAATTGTATATATCTTGTAGTAATTTATGTAAATTAAATACTAATAAAAAATTAACAAAATCTATTTAACATTGTGTATAAAATTCATATTTATCCATTGTAAGAATATTAAAAATTATTTGATTAAGTTGAGCACTAAAGTTGATTTTCTAAGAAACATTATATTTTTGTACAAATATAATTATAATAAGATAAATACACTTAGAAAAATCATGCAAAGTGGTTTTCTGAGTTCCTTGTGATCAGGAGCAGTTAGGAAAAATAAAAGCTATTTTTGAGAAAATACTTGATTTTTTAGCTTTATTCTGAATTTAATATAATTAAAAATGATTAAGAAATCCCAAAATACAAAAAAAGTATTGTAAAATTTGTCTAATAGTCTCCTAATCATTTAGGACTCATTAAAATATTTTTTCTAGCTTTTCCAAGTTAAAAAGTAAATTTTAAAACCTTAAAAATATATTTTTCCTTATTTTTCTCATTAAAATAATTATAATGGATAAATTAAAATATATAAAAATATAACATTTGATTCTCTGAGTCTTCTAAACTCAGAGAAGTTTAATAAGAATATAAAAATGATTTTCTTAATTAAAATATCTTTTAAAATTAAATCTTTGATATTTGTTAATAATTAAATAATAATAATAAAAATTAATTGAAAAAAATCATGAAATTTTGTTGAAGTGTTTCTCTGACCTAGCGGGACCTCTAGTAATTTTCTCATGACTAAAAACTTTATTTTAGATAGTTAAGTAAAATCAACTTTGAAAATAATACATTCTAAGTTTAAATGATTATTTAAACTAAATTAAATTTTGAAAATCCATATTTTCTCCTCTGATGTTTTAATTGAACCATGGATAGAACACTCTAAATTGTCAAAGTCATTTGAATTTTGATTAATGAGTTATAAGGTGAAGAGCCCGAAGGGCAAAGTGGTAGTTTAAGATTTTGGTGCCTTAATCAAAATTTAGGTTTAATCAATCAAAATATGGGTACTTTTGATCTTAATAATTGTGTTTGGATGATTGAAATATAATGGGGTTAAAAGGTAGAAACTCACTTACCACCTTTTCACAAATATCAACAAAAGTCATAATTTCCCTAATCTTTATGACTTGGCGGTCAATTATGATCAGATGATTCTTAAGTGAGGGGCTCAAGCTAGGGAGACGATAATTTACTTATCTGAAGCCTGAAATTAATGATTATATGATCTTCCAATAAGAATAAATAAAATTTAAACCAAAATTTTGATCACCACCAATTTCTCCATTATGATTGTTAAGGGCTTGGTAGTGACCTAGGTTTGATACCTAAACTCAATTAATTAGATTTAGAAGATAACATAATTGGTAATTAACATCCTTAAACACTTCAAGCCCATTTGTGATGGGCACCAAATCTTTAATGACTTAAGCTTGCCTTAGGGGCATTCATCCATATAACCTTTACGAAAAATGTCAAATTGACTAAGTATCCTATCCTTGGGATAATTGAATTGCCAAGTATCACTGGGCAACGGGGTAGCCATACTCTAAACTTGGATGATTAATGAAACCATATGATAAGTTCAAAAATGAACTCAAAGTAATTCAAGAGATGTTCAAAGTAGTTCAGGGTCATTCCCAGAGCATTTTGAAATCTTTTGGATATTTTGAAGGATAGGTTGAACTTGTCATATGTTATTTTAGAATCATCCACTAAAGAACTTCGGAGGCTCAAAAAATCATACTTTGGGGTTGGATAGATATACCTTCATCTACTCCTGCAATTTAATTTCATTGCAAATTTAGATACACGTCTTGCAAGTACTAACCTTTTAGGTTGAGGTACGAGAAGAATCGACAGGTACGCCTTTTGAATTACTGCATTTACCTTTCTGTACTTCTTGCTTCAAGCTTGCATGTTAAACAATGATGTCACCCTGCATGAAAACCAAAACTCTTAGTATAGCTGTAAAACAAAAACAAAAATTAAAAAATAAAAGCAGATAAAATTCACTGCCACAACATTTAAAATTTAAGACAACTCAAAATTTAATCACAAACATAATAAAACAAAAATCGTAACAAAATAAAATTTCTCTATCGGATGATCGGGAATCTCTCGAAGGAGGTAACCTATGGTTGCTAATGAGATTTCCCAAGGTCTAAATGAAAGTATGGAACTCATTAGGTTGAGTTTAGTAAATTCATTTGAACTAAGTGAATCTAAAAGAAAATAGTGGTACCGGAATGAGGGAACCGTAGGATCCTAACTGGTGTAACTCTTATCAACTTTAATATGCCCCATAATAATTAAATAGCCATGACCCTTAGGAACATTTGATTTGACATTACAACTTGACACGCTAGAAAATTTAAACTTGACATAACGAGGAGCTTGGAACAAGCATTGTGGGCAGCATGGTCATCTTCAACAATAAAACATGTCTACATCAGCTTAACCATTCTTTCTTTAGAACTAAACAAAATCCATAGGAATTCAAGGTTGTTTGCTTATGAACATAAATCCTCAACCTATCTTTAGGCCTTTGTATAGATCTGCTACACAATATAAGCCTTAACCCGTTTTTGGATTGCGAGGTTGTCGTTCTTCACGGCCTAAATCCTCACATTTTCCAGGCTATTTATGTGATCGTTTCACATGAATGTAAGACCTAAATAAATAAAAATTGGTAGGATGAAACATTTAAAAAATTCTCCTATAAATCGAAGCTAAACTATAGGGTAGCTTGGGAAGTCACTGAGGTTCTCCTCCAGATCTATGAGATCCTCTAGTCTCTTCCTTTGAATTCCAAAACAAAATGCTCCAAATTTGAGTCATTCTCCTTTCACACCTCTTTGTCTGATCTCGTTGAAAACTCCTAATCACTTGAACTCCTTGAAGATAATGTCCCCTGATTTTTATCGAGAGTTTTTTGTAGTGACTTCGGTCATATAAGATGTAATTAACTATAGGGGCTTGTTTCTAAACCCAACTTAATATAAACTCTATTTAATTTTTCATATTAAATAAGGGAACTTATCAGTTTATAAATAAAATTGTTTTCGCATACCAAACAGGTGTCATATATTTCTTAGTTTATTTGATTGAACCTCACCCTCAAGTCTTGTGTTTATCTTTTGGGATAGATGCATGGCTTGAGGTGTAGTGCTCTTTTATTTAAACTATGAAAGATATGGGATCTGTTTGATTTCATATTTTTCTAAACATATATATATATATATATATATATATATANAGGATTGAAATAACTTTGATATAATTAACAAAGCAGATAGCTTGTGATTTTATACCTTTGCAGATAATGGGATTTGAGGAAATGAAGGAAAATGATAACCATTAATTCTATAGTCCAGTCTCTTCCGCAACACCATATCTTAGATACTCATGTTGAAAAGATATACAGCAGAAGTTGCAATATTTGCTATCAAAACTGCAAATAGAATCATTTTTTCAGACCCAGAAATGAAACTAGAGGTGAAAAAATATATAAAGACCATAATCTATTAAGCAGCTGAAGGAATGCGCCTGTAACATAGCTAAGTTGGCACTGTTGAGTAAATATGCAATTTTGATTAATAATATTTGNGCAAGGGAAGGGCTCTTTCACTGCTACAAGAAGTTTAAAACAAGGGGATCCACTTTCCCCTACCATCTTTATACTTGCCATTGACTACTTGTCCAGAATGCTGGATGAAGCCTTGCTGAATCATAGTCAACACAGATACCATAACAAATCCAACATTGTTATCACCCACTTACTATATGTTGATGACATAATGGTTTTCTCCAGAGCTAGCAAAAATGCTATCAAAAAAGTCTTCCAAACTCTCCAGAATTTTCAATCTCTCTCAGGTATGGCTTTTAATCCAACAAAGTGTCAAATGGTTTTCTATAAAAATGTACCCTCCACTCAAAAACTTTGGGCATCAGATTATACTGGTTTCACAAATGCTCAACTCCCTATTAAGTACCTTGGGGTGCTCTTAATTACTGGCAGAGCTA
>JXCR01102101.1:35132-72204 GCA_002079205.1 Phalaenopsis hybrid cultivar
CCCCTCACTGATGATTGTAATAGTCTTTTTTTTTTTACCTTAACATGTACGGAGTCATAAGCAACTCCTTTAACCAAATATATATATATATATATATATATATATATATATATATANATTAAACTCCTTTTTGAAGCAGATGACTGGATTTCAATTCCAGTGACCGATAGCTTTGAACAAGCAAGCCCCTCAACTCTTAAGTATCGACACTAGAGCACAACTTCATGTTTCTATTTGAGATCTCGCAGTGGAGAGGCAAAAGCCTATTGAGACCCTAGTAGATTATATCTTGAGGTGGAGAAACCTTAGCATGAAATGTGAACCTCTACAAGAACATCATGCGATTGAGATTCTACTCAAAAGCATCCATGGGCTGGTAGCTTTCATGCTTAAGGAAATCACCTTCAATTGTTTTAAGAAGCTGCTAAGCAAAGCCAATAGTTTACAAGAAGAAGTTAAGCACATGAATTCCTAAGAGAAATAAAAAAAGACCAGGACAACCAGGATATTCAAGAAGTCTGGGACAGTAGCAACTGTCGATAAGGGACAGCAGCTGATAATGATACAGGAAGAGCATTCTCACCAAAGTTTCCAACAATCATCACAGCATGTTCTGTAACAAGAAAAATTGTATGACCAATCTAGCCAGCAGCCACACTAGGGAAGACCGTACCAAGCAGAGGGTAGAACGGGCCCAACTTTTTCAGAGCAAAAGAATAGGGTATACTCTTTTAAAGATGAGGTTGTGTCAAAGATTTTCAAAAACTTAATGAAGAAGCATGAGTTCAGATTAGCAAAACCAAAGAGGCCAGAAAAAGTTGAGAAGAAGGACTATCCCAATTTCTGCCCCCACCATATGATGTTAGGACACGCAACAGAGAGTTGTTTCATCTTCAAAGATTGGCTCGAGAGGAACTTCAAAGAAGGAAATACTATGATCCCAAAAGAATATTTAAAAGAACCCAAAAAAGGTTCTATAAATATGATTTAGTCCAAGCCGATCACTTTGATAAATCCATATTCAGAAAAGGATGGATGAAGTACAGTTTGGATTAAGTCATCCAAGAAGTTACTAGATCAGATTTAGACCGCTTCAACTCAAGCAGTCATTCAGAGTCTGCAGCCTGCTTAACCCAAGATGTAGATTTCAATAGAGCAATTGTTGCAACCAAAAGGGAAAGAGAAGAATGATGTTATGATGAGCAATAGCATGGGGGTTAGGATAGGGTCTGGCTCTATTAGATTGGTTGTCTCAGATTCAGGGAAGAAAATCCTCAAAGCCTTGACCATGTATGATTACCTTTTTACCGCACCGGAGTATTACGAATATAAAGATTATGATTTTTGGCTATGTTTTAAATGCTTGTAGTGATAATGTAGCAGAAATTGCTTAATTTAAATCCAATCTCGATTTGCAAACTAATCCTCAAAGTGTACTTAAGTGCAATGAACCCATAAACAAGAATGAAGAAGGTATCGACAACACCGGTTATGATAACACCGGAAGTGAGGAGCCAATCCTCCAGTACCATGGTGCACCACTTGCTATCAACTTGGATCTCTACGATGAAAAAGAAGAGACACCATAATATTTGCCTACTGAATCTCAGGAAGAAGAAATTATAGAAATAAATCTAAGGAGCGGGAAATTGTTACCCTAGAGGTCAGCTCCAATGGATAAAGATAAACACATAGTAACTCAAGAAGAGCTATTCCCGCCTCCACCAGTGGAAGAAACATATAGTCAAGTAAAGATTGGAGGATTATATTAAGTGGATTATAATGTGCTAGCTCATGTTAGGAGGTTGCCTGCTTAATTAAGCATTTATGATGCTCTAATCCTGTCAAAGGAGATTAGAGAGTTTCTGGTTACAACCTTGCTTGACCTATAGATTTGCTTAGCTTAGTTGATGAGCACATCCTCGGATGAAGTTTTCTTATTAAAAGAATAGCCTTGGATAACCTTCACAAATGAAGAATTTTTGCTTGAAACCACTGACCACAACTGACTGCTCTACATCTCCATTAACATCGTTAGATTTGTATTATCCAGAGTTTTGGTAAATCCGGCAGCATCACTCAACTTAATGAGTCTACGGACTTTGGGATATTTGGATTTTGAGGCTCAAGGGCTTAAAACTGATAAAATCATTTTAAGAGGATTTAATCAAAAAGGAGAAAGAACCCTTGGATGGATTACACTGTTAATGAAAGTCAGAGAACTAGTAACAACCACAAAATTTCACATCATCAATGCAAAGACCTCTTTCAACGCTCTTCTAGAACGACCATGGATTCATGAGCATAACATGGTTCTGTATTCTTTACACTAACGTATCAAATATTTCAAAGAAGGACAAGAACATTGTTTTAAAGAAGAATTACAACCATTTTCAGTTCATGAGGTAGGCATTCATGAAGACGCAACCTATTATGCAGCTCCAAAGAAGAATGTCATTCCTCACAAAATTGTGGAAAATAAAGTACAAGATTTAGAAGAATCATAAAGAAGAGGCTATTCAACCCCGCATCAACAATTTACTAACATTCCTTCACAATGAGTTGGTAGAGGTTCTTTTAGCCCATACACCCGAGATCGTGGTCAGGGACATGGATGAGGAAGAACCAACATGATCGTTGAAACTAGGCCGACCATAAAATTTGACATGAAAAAAAGTTATGATGAAGAAAGCTCTAAGGAAGAAATGAGGATGATAATATAGAAGAAACCACAATATAAAATTTCCTTGGAAGATGTGGAGAAAGAAGAATGTGAGTTGATGTTTGATCAGATAAACCACAATGTGCATCTCACAACCCATACTCCAATCTACCCTCAAAAGATTGAGAGTTTAGAGGTCAAGGAGGTCCGTAGTGTTGGTTTGAAGCAACCCCGACCTACATTTATAAGTTCCTTACTCAATGAAGAAGAATATACAAAATTGATTAAATTTTTGTCAGAATTTAAAGATTGCTTTGACTAGAGCGAAGATGGAATGTCAGAGCTGTCAGCAGAAGTCACAGTTCATAAACTTGGGGTAGATAAATATATGTCCCATGTAAAAAAAGCTCCCAGAAGAATGCGCCTCAAAATAGAGCAACAAGTCATTTTCAAGGTGAAGAAATTAATAAATGGTAACTTTATAAAAGAAGAGCAATAGCCCACATGGTTTGCCAATATTGTGACATTTAAAAAAATGGAAAAATTCATGTATGTGTCAACTTAAGGGATATAAACAAAGCAAGTCCAAAAGATGAAATTCACCTAACGATACCAGAATTAATGGTGGAAATTGCATTGACACATGAAATTTTATCTTTCATGGATGGATTGTCAGGTTAGAACCAAATCAAGGTTGCTCTAGAGGATGCAACACTTACAACTTTCAGAACACCAATTGGAATCATTTGCTACACAATGATGCCATTTGAGTTTAAGAATTCCGGAGCAATCTTTCAATGAGCTATGATAAAGATTTTTGACAACCTCATTAACAACCAAGTGAGATGCTGTGAATGATTTGGTCATCAAAAGAAAACAGAAAATGGTCCTTTTGTTGGATTTGAGGATCATGTTCGAACGATTATGACAATATAATATAAAGATGAATCCCTCAAAATGCACCTTCGGCATCACCTCCGGGAAATTTTTAGGATTTGTTGTCAGTCATCGGGGAATCGAGATTGACCGGGATAAGATTAAAGCTATCTTGGAAATGTCTCCTTTCAAAAATTTGAAACAACTACGTTCCTTTCAAAGAAAGTTGACATATCTGAGACGTTTTATTTCTAATCTCAATGGTAGCTGTCAGCCCTTCTCAAGATTAATTAAAAAAGATGCCAAATTCATTTAGGAAGACAAATGACAGCAGGCCTTCGAGAATGTTAAGCGATATTTAATGACACCTCCTTTTTTGGAAGCCCCTATCCCGGGAAAACCGTTGATACTTTATACCGCGGCCTTAGATGACTCTCTTGGAGCCCTGTTAGCTCAGGTCAATGATGAGGGTAAGGAAAATGCACTCTGTTACTTGAGTCAGCATTTAATACCGACGGAGGTAAAGTATCCATTTATTGAGAAGCATTGTCTATCATTAATTTTCACCGCCAAAAATCTTAGGCATTACATGCTTTCTCATAAAACTACCCTTATTTTGAAATAATCCATTACAATATTTGATGACCCGACCAAGACTTTCTGAACATTTAACTAGTTGATCAATGATTTTATTGCAATTTAATATAACTTTTGTTCCCCTAACGCGCTATCAAGGGACATAATTTAGTAGATTTTCTCGATGATGAGCTACCAGATGAAGAGATTCTACAAGTAGAACCATCCAGTGCCAGACATTGAGAAATTTACTTCGATGGGGCTTCATCAGCTAGAAAAGAGAAACCATCAGTGATAGTTATACCAAACAAAGAAAAAATTGGTCTAATTTTCATCTCGCCAGATAAGGGTATGTTGAGATTCTCCTATCACCTAATAGAGTCGTTTACAAACAATGAAGGAAAATATGAAGCATTGATCATCAAGTTAAAGTTGGTAATCTCGATGGATATAATAGATATTACCGTCTAATGTAACTCTCAACTCGTCATCCAACAAGCTATCAGATAGTATAAGATTTTCAACCCAAGGCTACCAGAATACCACTAGTATACAATGAAGCTGTTAGACCAGATGCCTAATGTGACTCTATACCGAATTCCTCATGGAGATAATGTCCATGTCGATGCTCTAATGAAAATTGCTAAGGAATTGTCATGTCCACCGGAGAATTCCATCAAAATTATAGTACAAGGAAGATGATTTTGTCTGGGATCAACCTTGACAATTTATACAAGCTCCAAAAAGAGGAAGGAATGATGATTGAAGTTGCTGACATTAATGAAGACTAGTGTAAACCATTAATAGAATATTTGCAAAATGGAAAGCTATCAAAGGACAAGTCTGAGGCTTACAACATCACGAGAAGAGTTATGTCATATGCTTTAATGGGTGATGTCCTCTACAGAAGATCATTCGATCAAATGTGATTGTGATGTTTGAGCAGAGCAGATACAAATAATATCGTCAAAGAAGTGTTGTCGGATTGGGTGGTGCTCATCAGTTAGGGCCGAAAAAAAATGAAGATCAAAAGACCTGGATAATAATGATCAGGAATGATATTTCATTGTATGGATATAGCTAGAAGGTGTCACATTTGCCAAGTGCATGGGGTGGTCTTAAGCCAACCTCCGAATGTGCTACATCCAACTATTTCCTCATGGCCATTCAAGTGTTTGGGCACACACATAATAAGTCCGATAGACCCTCCATCCTCTAAGAGATACAGATTTATTCTTGAATCTATGGATTACTTCTCCATTTGGGTTGAGGTAGTGCAATTACGAGAGGTTACAACACAGCCTGTTCTGCAATTTTTTAAAAGCCAAATCGTCTATTATTTTGGTGTTCCATGCAGATTGATTTTCGACAACGGAACAACCTTCAAGAGCACAAAGATCAACAACTTTGTCAAAATACATGGATAGACTGGAGATACTTTACAATTTACTATCCCAGGGCAAATGGACTGGCTAAGGCCAACAATAAAAAGCTTGCGCAAATCTTAAAGACGACATTAGATGAAGATAAAAGAGATTGGCATTATAAATTATTAGAAACTTTGCGGGCCTACCGGACAACGTTTAGGAATCCCACTCAATGTAAATCTTACGCACTTGTGTACTGGTTCAAGGTCGTACTCCCACTGGAAGTTCAGACATTGTATCTCAGAGTTGTCGTTGTCAACCAAATCACAGCTGAAGAAAGTGCAAAGCTTGTACTTGAAGAATTGGAGAGTCTTGATGGAAAATAATAGGAAGCATAATAACATTTGGAACTCTACCAGACAAGGATGGTGCAAGCTCATGACAAATTAGTTCGCCCGAGGGTGTTCACAATTTGTGACCTTGTTCTCATTCTCAAAAGACCTATTCTTGCACACCGTAAGATAGGTGGAAAAATTGAACCAACTTGGGAGGGACCATTTGTCATCGAGGATGTTTACTCAAGAGGATCTTACAAGCTAGTGGATTTCTGAGGTGAAAGACCTATGTTGTTGGTCAATGGCCACTATTTGAAGATATATTATTCGATGTGATGATTGCTTGAAATCAAATTTTTGAAATTTTGATTGTTATGGGGTTATTTATTTGGCCAAGCGTTTGTGATTGCATCCAAAATTTTGTAATAAATTTAACTCAATAAAATAAAAAATTTTTTGAATCTATACTTTGTTACCCTTCTTCTATTTTTAAATTTAAAATCTAATTAAATTAAATTGAATAAATAAAATTGGCAATTTAAAAAAAAATATTGTTTAATAATCTCTTTGTTTTTGTTCTTGTTCGAGTTGAATTTCAATGCACTAATGTTTTTGTCTTCTACAGAAAAATATCAGCATGTAAGCTGATCTTCACTTTTAGAGATAGCTTGAATCTTGTACTAAATGGAGAAAGTGCAGCTCAGGGTGACATAGTAGATTTTGACTTAGACTTCAATCAAGTCAGTGTGAACTATGAGGGTCCATTGATGGACATAATTAGCTACCAAGAGAAATAAGGACTACCATCATTATTGAGGATTGATGCTAAAGAAAACTCCTCACTAAAGAGGATGAAATTGATACCACAACAAAATCTGATGGAAGGGACTCGCTATTTGTCGTCGATGATAACAACGTCAATAGAGGATGTAGTAAGTGCTGATGAGGAAAGAATGTCGAATTCACCACTAAGAAGAACATAACGCTGAAACGCTAATCACCACAAGCACAGAGATTTTCTATGTGAAGAAAAGAGATGCCTGAAAGAGGCAGAAAATTTACTAACCATGATTCCTAAGGAGAAAATTTATAATCCTTGCATGAGAGAGACTTCTACTAGACCACTTGCTATGGAGCACGAGTCAAAGTTTGCTGCATTGTAGAAACTACCAGCAGTTAATGAAGAACTTTACAGGGGTTACCCAATGTGCAATACCGAGGTTCCCGTACATGCATCGACCAAAGAAGCTTTCGTGGAATGCCCAACATGCAATGTTCTCCATTTAGATCACTACAATTCTCTTGAGCAGTTCATAGCCACTGACATAAGACACTAGGGGATAGCTTACGCGGATACTGAATCATATATTCCATTATCTACAAAGCCAAGTCAAACATGGTATCCTACGGATGTTGAGATGAGGGAGCCATCCCGACGATCTCAAAGGATTCCTACTACAGAACTAGAAAGGATGAACAAAGTTAAGAAGCGATAATTTGAATTCTACAAGGAAATACAAGAAAAATTTGTCAACGTTTTGGAGGGCTTAGAGCAGTAAACAAGAGTTTTCTTTGAAAGCAATGAAAGAAGAATTTTGGATTGTGTTTTTGACATGACAGACAGAGGTCGAACTGGCTTGCTAATGGAGAGAACTTATTTAGAACCTCGAAAGTAGATGCAGGAAAAGGGCAGGATAACCATCCAATGTGGTTGTTGCTACAATTTCACCAAAGATAGGCAAGGGAACCTCCCAGGCATCTTATGAAATGATGAGGTGGATCCTACGCTTTTTGAGAAAAAGATGATGATCAAAGGGATGGTTAGATAGAGTATACTACCAGCCAATTGCATTCCTAACAGTTGTATAATCAACTTTTATGACGAAGTAGATTGTATTCCCCCACACATAAATCATCATGATTTTGTAGGCCCTTCTACACGGTGTCCTTCATGAGTAAGAGAAATATTCTGTTTCAAAATGAAATTGATGTTATTTGCCCTCAGAGGATCTGTAGAGATGTCACTGCCAATGGGTTCAGTACTTGTTCTAAAAGGGAATGGAGCAGACTTAGCGACGCACTGAATTCCAGGAGTACAACACCGTAGAGTGTCTGTGACATTCAAAAGAATGGATGATAGTAAAGTACTGTATGGGTTCCGTCCAGATTCAGAGTTAGAGGAGCTATGACCATACAAGCTATGAGACAGTTGTACCTCTAAGTACACTTAAAAGGAATTCTTGTCCTAGAGCGTGGCTTAGTAGGTCAGCTTGATCAGGAGCTCACCCCATGAAGGACAGAAAGATAGTTAATGGATACTTTTCGTACCGCGTCATGATGTAGCAAATATAATGTTAAATGTATCAGATGTATTTGATATATGATATGTACTCAGCATGTGATGTCTCAGATGTATTCATCATATTATCTCTTCTGATGTTTCAGCCTGTGTTTAGTCTGTGCCACCTTTTTGAAGTAGATTAATAAAATTTCTTTCATATTTCAACATGTATGTCAGATTGCCCATTTTGTGCGATTGATAAAGCACTGTGGAACCATATGTTGGTTCTAAATTATATGAACGAAGAATAATACATCAGAAAGTCGGATATTAAAATTTAAACTTGTTTTTGAAAGTAAACAAACAAAAATTAAATTCTGAAAATATACTTTGATAATTAAATATGATAAAGACAACAAGAAAAGGAAATGATAAATTTATTGAGTTTGTTTCTCTCAAGTTTGAGGTTTCTTAGTCTTTGCTTTCGCAACATGACTATCATTGTTTTCACCAATTTCATCACATCCTCATGGAGTTTCATACTCTGCACAAAATCTTAAGGTTTTTCCTCACTAATGTCAATCTTCACATGTCGTGTATCTATGATTTCAACAACACAAATTCTCTACATTAATTTCATGTTTTTCTCAAAGTTAGTACCGATATTCTGATTCTCTTCCTGCTACCTCTTAGGTTGGATGTGAGTCATCGAGCTTTCCTCCCCAACTTATTGAATAATTTTTGTGATTAGCTCTTGAGTTGGATTTGAGTCATCGAGATTTCCTTCTCAATCTAGTCTCTTTCCACTACCTCTTGGGTTAGATGTGAGTAATTGAGTTTTCCTCGCCAACGTAGTGAAATAATTTTCTGATCAGCTCTTGGGTTGGATGTGAGTCAACAAGCTATCCTTCTCAATTTGATCTCTTCCCACTACCTCTTGTGTTGGATAAGAGTCATCGAGCTTTCCTCCTCAATGTAGTGAAATACTTTTCTGATCAGCTATTGAGTTAGATGTGAGTCGTGAGCTTTACTTCTCAATCTGGTCTCTTTTCACTACCTCTTAGGTTGGATGCGAGTCATCAAGCTTTCCTCCCCAATGTAATGAAATACTTTTCTGATCAGTTATTGAGTTGGATGTGAGTCATAGAGCTTTCCTTCTCAATCTGGTTTCTTCCCACTACCTCTTGAGTTAAATGTTAGTCATCGATCTTTCCTCCAAGACTTAGTGAAAAACTCTTCTGATCAGCTCTGAGTTGAATGTGAGTCATCAAGCTTTCGTTTATCTACCCAAATCTTTGGAGATAGGTATGAGGCCACATTAAATGGAGTAAGGCATCCTGTTCACATTTTTTGGAATCGGCATGAGACCACTTTAAATGGAGTAAGGCATCCGTTGGTCTTTCTAAGGTTGATACGTAAATTTTGATTCAGATCTCAAGGTCAGTACCAAAACTATGATTCCTCAGTACCTAAATTTTGATTCTCTTTTCAAGGTCAGTACCTAAATTTTGATTCCCATCCTCCCAAACTATTGAAATCAAAATCAAAGTTTACTAATGATCAAATTAAAATTGAAGCTTCATCGTGATCGTCACGGTCATTTTCAGAATTCCTTTCCTTCTAATCCCCAACAAGAGCTCTAAATCCTAGGTTTTGATTAAATATGCACTTGCTGATTCCCAAGTGGAAACAACTGTCACTCAATTCTACACTTCTTTCTAAGTCTACTAACTTAGAAGTTTGCATTGGTTTTATTGATCTCGTCGGTTAACGCCAATACGTGTGGTGTGCTTGCTTGACACACCCCACTTTTTGGGGGTACATTTGTTGACCTCACTTTTGGTTGAGGTCTAGTCTTTCCTTTTTAGTAGCTTAGAGTCTAGCCATAGGACTTTTATGTTGACTATTCCTAGAGGACTAGAAAGGAACACTCACTATTAGAAATTCTAAACTCTTCTTTGCTCAACTTGAAGTTCCCCATATTGGTCCTAACCTCTAGCACTTAGAGGGTGGGGTCAATATAGGGCAGCTCAAGGTGAATCCCCATAGGACTATTTTGCCTTAGGGTCAACCCTCTAATGGTGTGGTCTTTGTTTCTCTCACTCACACACTTGCACATTACACTTTCACTCACTACCTTAATCGCAAACATGCCTAACTTTAGCCCA
This sequence comes from Phalaenopsis hybrid cultivar, assembly GCA_002079205.1. Lineage (NCBI taxonomy): Eukaryota > Viridiplantae > Streptophyta > Magnoliopsida > Asparagales > Orchidaceae > Phalaenopsis > Phalaenopsis hybrid cultivar. Next base: position 45,398 of record JXCR01102101.1, read on the forward strand.
ATAGCCCTTTGAGAGACTCATGTAGATGGTCCCCTAAACCCATTAGCCCTAGGCTAGGGTTTGGTGAAGACCAGTACATGAGGACCCAAAGTAGAGGATTCCATTGATCCATGGCTCAAGTAGGGTGATTGACTCCCCAATTTACCAAAATACCCTCAAAACTCCAAAATTGGCCAATCTTCACAAAACTACCCAAAATACCCAAATTTTTCCAAAAATCATTTCAAACCATTTGAAACTAATTGAATTGCCAAAAACATCCCAAAAGTTCCAAAATTACCAAAATACCCCTAATTTTGCCAAATTTACCAAAATACCCTTGATGACCCAAATTGTCCCAAAACATCCAATGGACGGTCGTGATGGAGCCAGATGAGTGAATGGAATGAAAAAGCAGGCTGACAAGGTGACTACGTGGCTAGCAGCATTGAATGGTGGAGTACCGCATGTAATCTCGGAGCTGTTGAGGTTGAGGTGGCGCCGCATGTATAAATAAAAAAATAGGGCTTTTTCTAATTTAATTAAATAGAAGAACTTTGAAAATTCATATCTTTACAAAGAAAAATCATAAAAAAATAAATTATAAATACCCTCTTTCTCAGTAAATAAAGGAGAATAATGTGGACTAAAAATATAATTTACTTGTTGACTCTTTGATTTTTAATTCATTAAATACTCTCTGTGGTATTTCAAGTCATTATGATAAGCATTGCTCACCATACCTTGAAATTTTGTGGGTTTGTTCCTCTTAACAGAGGCTATGATCTTTGATATTTTCAAGGTCAGAGGACAACTCTGTGCTCCTAACCCTAATTTTTAAGATAAGATGGTTGCTTTAGCTTAAATTAATTATATAAATTGAAACATAACTTGGAAAATTATGGGATAAATTTCAGTAGGTTTCCTGTGGTTAGTGAAGCTTAGAAAAAATTATTACGATAGTTTGAATAATATTGTACGTTTTTGTATTTAATTATGTGTTTATATTTTGTACTAATTTATGTAAAAAAAAATGCTAATAAAATATCAAAAAAATTAATTCCACATTGTGTATACAAATTATGTTAATCCACTGTAAAAATTAAAAAATTATTTGATTAAGTTTGAGCACTAAAGTTGATTTTCTAAAGAAATATTGTATTTTTGTACAAAAAAAATTATATTAAAATAAATACACTTAGGAAAATTATGAAAAGTGATTTTCTCAGTTCCTTGTGATTAGGAGCACTTAGGAAAATTAAAAGTTGTTTTTTAGAAAATACTTTGTTTTTAGCTTTATTTTGAACTGAAAATAATTAAAAAAACTCCAAAAATAAAAAAAAATTATTCAAAATACTCCTAATGGTTTCCTGATCACTTGGGACTCATTAAAACATATTTCTAATTTTTCTAAGTTAAAAAATAAATTCCAAAGACTTAAAAAGGAATTTTCCTTAATTTTTTTCATTAAAATAATTATAATAAATAAATTAAAAATCATAAAAATATTAAATTTGTTTCTCTAAACTCCTTGAATTCAAAAAAATTTAATAGAAATACAAAAATAATTTTTGTAATTAAACTATATTTTCTGGATAATTCAAACATTCTTTTGAAATTAATAAAAACTTAAATAATAATTAAATTTTAATTTGAAAAATAATGAAATTTTCCCTAAGTGTTTCTGTGACATAAAGGAACATCTAATATTTTTCTCATAAACCAAAAACTTCATTTTGATCATTAAGTAAATTAATTTTGAAAAAAAAAATCCTCTTTTCTAAATTAAAATTATTATTAAAATTAAAATTTGAAAACCACATTTTTTTCTCCAATTAAAATCTAAAAACCTGTTTTAACTACTCTATGGATAGGGTATTCAAAATTTGCTAAAGTCATTTGAATTGTGCTTAAGAAGTTATGAGGTGAAGAGCCCCAAGGGTAAAGTGATAGTTTTAGATTTTGGTACCTCAATCAAAATTTAGGATTGATCAAATGGAACATGGGTAATTTTGATTCTAATGGATATGTTTGGATGATTGAAACATTATGGGTTATAAGGTAGAAATCAACTTGCCACATTTCTTTGAATATAATAAAATTATAATTTGTCAAATTATCAAGACTTGGAAGTTAATCAACATTAAATGATTCTTCAAGTGATGGGCTTAAGCTAGAGAGATGATGTTTCACTTATGATTAAGTTGGCAATTAATTATGATCTAACTTCTTCTAAACAAAATACATATCACCTAACTTAAAATTTTAACAATTTCTAATCTTTCTCCCATTAGATTTACTAAGGGGTTTGATAGTGATCTAGGCTCAATTTTAATTTTTTTTTTATAGGATTTAGAAGGATAACATGATTGATGATTAACATCTCTTTTCAATTTAATTAGCTATAAAAGACATTTTGAATTTATGGGAGACCCTCGGAGGAGGTAACCCACTGTTGCTAATGAGATCTCCTTGGTTTAAATAGGTTTCATAACTCGTTTAAGCTAAGTAAATTGAAATGAAAAAAGAGAATTTGGAATGAAGGAACCATGACATTCTAACCGGTGTCACTCTAATCAACTTTTACATCCCCCATGATACTTAAATAACCATAACCTTAAAAACAATTTGATTTGACATCAGGACTTGACATATTAGAAAACTTAAACTAGTCATGATAAGGAGATTGGAGTTAGCATTGTGGGCGGCATAACCATCTTCAATAGCAAAACATATATACACCAGCTAAACCATTTCTTAGAATTAAACAACAAGCCATAGGATTTCGAGGTTGTCTTTCTTGAGCGACATAAATCATCAACTCTTCTTTAGGCCTTTGTATATCACTGCTAAACAATATAATCCTTAACTCGTTTTAAGATTCTTAGGTTTTCGTTCATCACCACCTAAATCCTCACGTCTTCTAGGCTATTTGTGTGATCGTTTGAAACGAATGTAAGCCCTAATTAATAAAATTGACACGATGACACACATAATTTCTTCTTGAAATTAAAGTCAAACCATAGGATAGTTTTGGGAAGTCACTGAGGTTCTCCTCAGGATCTGTGATATCCCCTAGTTCTTCTTCCTTTGGATTCCATAATAAATGTTCCACATATGAGTCATTCCCCTTCCACACCTCTTTTGTTCAATCTCTTTTGAATAGTTCTATCCCTTCGGAATTCCTCAAAGGCAATATCCACTAATTTTTATTGAGAGTTTTCTTAGGTGACTTAGGTTATCTAAGATGTAATTAACTATAAGCGCTTGTCTTTATAGGAAACTCTTAAGAACCCAACTTAATATAAACTCTATTTAATTTTTCATATTAAATAAGGGAACTTATTGTCTTATAATAAAATGGTTTCGTAGACCAAATGGATGTCATACATTTCTTAATTTATTTGAGCCTCACTATCAATTCAAAATGTTTATTTTTTGAGATAGATACATAGCTTTGAGGCTCTTTCAATTTAACTATGAAAGATGTGGGATCAGTTTGATTTCATATTTTTCTAAACTAAATATTCATAAATGTATATAAATTAATTGTCCTCCGAAACGAGCGATGAGATTCCGATTCTGGCTATTGATTACTTCCACGTGACTTCTAAAATTGTGCCGACAGATAGATACACTAATTACTGGTGGTGCTCGATTAAACAAACTAAGGAATTTATGACATATGTTTTAGTCTGCAAAAAACTATATTTTGTGTTGACTGACAAGTTTCCCTATCTAATATGAAAAATTAGATAGGCTTTATATTAAACCGGGTTCTTAAGGTTTCATATAAGGGCAAGCTCCTATAGTTATTTACATCTTAGATAACTGATGTCAGCTAAGAAAACTCTCAATTTAGATCAAGAAATATTGTCTTCAAAGAATTCATGAGGATATAACTTTTCAAAGATCAGATAAAGTGGTGCCAAATGGGGATGGCTCAAATTTGGAACATTGATTTTCCACGAATCCAAAAAAGGGGTAGTAGAAACAACAGATCCAAGGAAAAGCTTGGTGGTCTCCCAACTATCCTATTATTGAGCTTTTAGTTTTAAAAATATGTTATTTGATGTTTCATTGTGTCAGTTTTATTATTTAGGACTTAAATTTGTATGGCATGGTCATAAGAATAGCCTAGAAAAAAGGAGGATTTACATCGTACTGGACAATGACCTCGGAGGTCAAAGCGAGTTAGGGCTTATATTGCACAATAGATTAGTGCAAAGACCTAAAGATAGAGTGAGGATTTATGTTGCACTAGACAAATAACCTCAAAATTCTATGGTTTGTTTTTTAATTATAAGGGAATTTATTATTTTAGATCTACTCATTGTTGTAGAAGGTTGCCCACAGAGTTAGCTCTAAACTCCTCGGCGAAGTAGCAGTCCTCAAGTTTAAAAGTTCAATGGTTTAAATGATAAGTTTAGTACAAAAATTGGGGGGGGGGGGTTAATGTTGATTAGTGCAACACCGGTTAGGAATCTAATGGTCCCTCATTATGGTACCACTATTTTCTTTTGAATTTAATTAATTTAATTGAGTTGTTAAACCCATTTAAACTTGGGAGATCTTATTAGCAACCCTAGATTATCTCATCCAAGGGACTCCCGTAAATTCAAAAGGACATATTATGAATTTTTATTTTAAAGGTTTTATGGTTTCCTTTAAAAGGGTTTAATTTAATTTTGAAAATTGTTGATTAATTTTGGAAATTTTTCATTTTGTCGATCAAGCATATCTGGTATATAGAACCAGTAGTAATTTGCAGTAAATGAAATAACAGAAAATAAAATAAATAAAACCGTAAAGGCGAGCCTGTCATCTTCACAATGCTTAGGCTGAAATGTTAGAACTTGCAACATATACAATTTTACAGGAAATTTTAATAAATTGCAAAAAAAGTAGGAAGACCAGACAAAGGTGTAGCTACCAAACCCTAAGACTTGACTTGATGAGTTCCTAATGATTTTAATGGATGATTTTTTTAAGCAAAGAATAACAAGTTCAATTGTCCTTCAAAATATTCAAAAGGTCATAAAATTATTCGTGGAAACAATCCCTAACAGCTTTTAGAACCCTTTGAAATGTTTTGAGTTCATTTGAACCTATTGTGTTGTTCAAGTAATCATCCCAAATTTTAAATTTAGTTTCAATGAATTAATACACCCTATTCTCGGTGAACCTGATATTTTAATTATATGAAGAGTGTTGTATTTTAAATATTCACTTGATAATTTACTTAAGAGTTATGTAAGTGGTGGCCCTAAGGCAAGCTCAAGTCATTAAGGATCTTATACCCACTATTAAAGTTGGGTTGCAGTGTTCAAAGGTGTTAATCAGACATGTATTTCTTTTCTAAACCTCATTAAACAAGTTCAAATATCAAGCCTAGCTCACTACTAAGCCCTTAATAATTTCATGAGTAAATTTACAATTATCAAAAATATTAAATTAAGTGGAATATATTCTTATCTAATGATCAAGTTGTCAACAGTTAGGGACTTCAAGTGAGTGAATTATTATCTTCCTAACTTCGGCCAACTACATTAGAATCATCCAATTAGAATGACCTCCAAGTCATAAAAATTTATAAAATTATAACTTTACTCTTATCATGTAAAGGTAGAAAATTGGTTTCTACCTCTTAACCCAGTATAGTTCAAACATCAAAAAGACTTCATTACGATCAAAATTACCCATTTATCTTTTGGTTAATCCTAAATTTTAATTAAGACATCAAAATCTAAAATTACTATTCTGCCTCTAGGGCTCCTCACTTCATAAGTTTTTATGGTACTCCATTCTTGGGTCAATTAAAATATCAGAGGAAAAAATATGATTTTTTAAAATTTATTTAATTTAAATAATTATTTTTAACTCCAAAATAAGATTTTAAATATTAATTTATTTAACTAATCAAAGTAAAATTTTTGGTCATGAAAAAATTATTTGAGGTTCATAGATCAGAGGACCGCTCAGAAAATTTCATAAATTTTAAATTATTTTTTAATTATTTATTAATTTTAGTGATTTAAATAAATAGAAAATATGTTTTAATTACAAAATTACTTTTTGCTTTTTTATTAATTTTCTATAAGTCCAGAGAACTTAGAGAAACAAACTTTTCATCTTTGTGATTTTTAACTTATTTATTATAACTATTTTAATCGAAGTTGGAGAAAATATATTTTTAGCCTTTAGAAATTATATTTAACTTAGAAAAATTAGGAAAAATATTCTAATGAGTCTCAAGTGATCAGGAAGCAATTTAAAACATTTTAGACCATTTTTGTATTTTAGCAATTTTTAGTTATTTTTAATTATTTTCAATTGTTTTTAATTCAAAAATATGCAAAAAAAAGTATTTACTTTAATATAAATTTTATTTTTCCTAAATGTTCCTGATCACAAGGAACTCAGAAAATCACTTTTCATAATTTTCATGCTTATATTTAATTTAATATGATTATTTTTGTATAAAAATATGATTTTACTTAGAACATCAACTTTAGTGATAATTATACTCTAAATTGATTCCAAGCTTTACAGTGAGTTAATATAATTATTCTTTACAACGTGGAATTGATTTTGTAAAATTTTGAATAAGTTTTTATTTAATCAATTTATTACAAGTTTTAGACATTTAATTTATTATAAAAAATTACTTAAATCTATTTTATATTTTTTTTATGATCCTCTAATTAGGGGAAACCTACCAAACTTAATCCCATAATTTTTTAATTTATATTTTAGTTTTTAAAGTTATTTCAAGAAAAAATAACCATCTAGGCTTGAAAAATTCAAGATGGAGATGATCTTTGACCTTGAAAAAATCAGAAAACATCTCTATTATCATGTGGAATCAACCACTAAAATTTCAGGTCATGGTGATTATTATTTATTTAGTTAAAATTAAAAGACTTCATAGAGTATTAACCAATTAAAAAAACATTAAAAAATTAAAGAATTTTAACTTTTATTTCGCATTACTCTTCTCTATTCACTCGTCAAATTTTTTTTTCTTTTATTCTTATAAACTTTCTATGCAAAGATATGAATTTTTGAAGCTTTGAAATTAATTAAATCAAAAAAAGACATGCAATATTCACTTAAGCACGTGGCCGCCGCGTCAACTATAGCCACTCTGAAGCTCAGTGTGGCACTCTCGGGTTTGACGTTGCCTTCTTCTTGAGTGCCTCATCATCCAGTGCTTTATTTTGTAGTCCTTCATCCGACAGATTCCTAGTCGTACATCCAATACACGCGCGATCCAACGGATGTGGGTCATCGTCCTCAGTGGCCAGAACCCGTGAACAGTTCAAACTTAAAACCTTAAGATCTCTGCTTAAAGTCAACTAAATCACTTTGGGTTTATTCCTACACTTTGAATTAGTCTAGACGAACATATCTATATTGTTTATCAACTATGAAATTGAACTTTTCTTCATAAAATACCAACCCGAGCTTGATTTAGGGAGAAAAATTCAATACCTTAGCCTGAGAGGTGTGGCCTCAATTAGGTGCTTGCAGATGCTTTGCTGGGACCTGACAAACCTCCTTGAAATGTTGTTGGGATCTGGTGAATTATCTGGTGTAGAAATCCTCCAACAGGTGGTGCGACCTTGGTCAAACCCTAGGTAAGAGTGGTTGGGATAAGGGGCCTTTAGTGGGAGACTTTTCCTTTTGCTTTGGTGAAGCTTAAGGGCACTTCCATTTTGGAGTTTGGTGGAGTTTTGTGGAATGATTGAAAAATGCCCTGGAATTGGGCTTTGAAATTGGGCTCAAACAGTGCGGAGGATGGTTAGAAGATGGTTGGATTGAGCTCAAATAAGTTCGGAGAAATTCTGGTGAAAATTTGGCGGAGTCTCCCTAGTAAATTGGATGGGTTTAATGAGATTGGTTTAAGATGGGGTGGTTCTTGGTTTTGGCATTCTCTGGCAACTAGGCTAGCCGGTCAGGCATGAGCTGGTAATTAGGGGAGTCAGGTGAGCCAGAGAAAGATTAAAGATGAACAAGAGGACTTGGGGATGGCTGATAGCAAAGATATCATTGGTTTAGCTCAAAATGGGATGAAATCCCCTAATTTATGGAACCCTTGGTCCATGGCTCAACCAGGCTGGGCTAGGTGGATCTGGGTTGGTCCCTAGGGTCCAGATGTGGGTTATGGTAGGCTTGGGTTGGTCATTTGGGGTAATTTGGCTAAATTTTTTGTTTGGACCAAAAGTTTTGGTTCTGGTTCACCTTGGGTCTATGCTGGGTTTGTGCTAGGATTTTGGTCAATTGATTGATCAATTTGGCTTTTTTGATGATTTTCATGACAAATTTGGAAAAGGAATTGGGAGATTTTGAATTTGTTTTGAAGGTCAATTTGGTGGAATTTGACCATATGGTCAATTTTGGGGCATTTGGGTTAAACTCGGGTTTGTATTGGGCTACGGTTTGGATATGGTTCAATTTGATTTGGGTGACTGTCATGAAGAATTTTAGACATTAATTGGGTGGAAATTTTGGAGTTAGGAGGTTCAATTTGATTTCGGCTTTTGATCAAAATTGGGAGTTTTGGCTTAAGTTGGATTTTGGTGAGCTTTGAGTTCAAATTTTGGACAATTAATTATTCAGAATGATTTGGGTCAGTGCTATGATGAATTTAGAATTCAAGTTTTGGAGAACATGATTTGATCATGGAATTCAATTTGGGGGAATTTAAGGGTATCACTAAATTGAGGATTTTTGATTGGGCTTGCAATTGGGCTTGAGATGGGTTCAATTGGAATTAGTTTTGGCCTCAATTGAGATTTAATGAGATAAATTTTAGTTTAGAATTGAAATTGAGTGAGATTAAAGTCAATTTTTTTTTGAAATTGGAGGCAAATAGGGGAATTTATACATTTAGGGGCAATTTGTGGATTTTGTCTAAAAGAGTCATTTTGGCCAAAAAGGAATCAATGGAGTGGTTCAAACTGATTTTGGGGACATTTGGAGTGATTTTGAGGATTTTGGAAATTTTTGGATTATGAAGGGCATTTTGTAATTTTGGCAATTTTGGTATTTTGGGAATTTTGGAAAATATGAGGTGTATTGGTCAATTTGAGTGATTTGGAATGGTTTGACATGTTTTGTGAAGATATTTTCATAATTTGGGTAATTTTTGGAGATTAGAAAAATTTGGATTGATTGAGAAGGTTGATCATGAAGTCACTCTATTTGAGCCATGAGACCAAGGGAACTCCCATTATGGATCCTCCATGTGCTAGTCTTAGCCAAGCCCTAGCCCAAGGCTAATGGTTTAGAGGACCATCAACATGAGTTTCCAATAGATTAAGGTATCAAGTAAAGAATGTTTAGGTCAGGGTTTAGGCTTTGAGTGCAAGTACAAGTGTGTATGTGCAAGACAGACCAAGACCACTCAACCGAGAGCTAATCCTAAGGCCAAACAGTCCTAACGGGAACTCCTCTTGAGTTCCCCCATATTGGTCCCACCTACTAAGTGCTAGAAGTTAGAACCATCATGTGTAACTTCAAGATGAGCAAAGAAGAGTTCAGAATTTATATTGATGAGGGTGTCATCACTAATCCTCTAAGAATAGTCAACATGAAAGTCCAATGGCTAGATCCTAGGCTTCTAAGGAAGAAACTAGTCCTCAACCAAAAGTGAGGTCAAAAAATGAACCCCAAATAGTTGTGGTGTGCCAGGAAAACACACCGCATGTATTGGCCAAGCCAACACAAGATCAATAAAGCCAACACAACTATCTAAGCAGAAAAGAGAGAAAATGTGGAGAAGGTTTTCGCTAGGGAGTATATAGGGACTCCCATTGGGGATCGGAAGGTGGACCTTCAAAATGTCAAGAGTGAATTTGAAATTCACAAGTTGAATTGTACTTGCTAACCTAAGTGAAAAGCTACTCAATGGATTTATGGAGATATCCATCAGGGAAACTAACGGTCAGAGAGGAGATTTGATTTGATTTTGCTGTTTTTTTTTTAATTTTGATTTTGATCTTGATCTTGATTTTTATTTTGTGAAAATATAATTTCAAAAAGTGGAAATATGTGAAGAGATCGAATTGAGATAGAATGCAAAGAGACTCACATCCAACTCAAGAGGTAGCTGATCCCCAAAATTATAGTTGTGTAAAATTAATAAAGTTGACTCTGCTTTGTAGTGATGCCAAAAACTTGGTTCGTTATTTTATGAATAAGAAATTAAAGAAATTTATGTTAGGCTTCTACGTAAGTATACATATCATTTTCAAGTAATACAGGATTTTCTGTTTATGCCTTAAATATCGATCCCACGAGAAAGGTTTAAATTCAAAATGAAATTTAAATTAGGGAATTCACAAAAATAAAGAAAATCTACTACACTAATTTCTAATATTTATTGTTCTATCATAACTAAATTATCAACTACTAGCAAAATTGTAAAGCAAAGCTAAACAATAACAACCAAACTATGTTTCTGTGATGAAGTTATCTAATATGAGAAAGCATCTTTCACACTACAATGAGTTCTTGGTTAAATGTAGGAGATAAATGGTTTGAATTTGTATTGTGCCAAATATGAACAAATTTAATTTTCTACCCTTAGTCAAGTGTTATACAGAATTATTGGCTAATCTCAGGTTTTGTCTCTAAATCCGTGGTTAGGCTGGGAGGATATTGGCTCTTACTCCATAGCTCCCACTTCCCTTCCTTTGAAGGCTAACTCTTGCTTTAGTTCTTAAAAACTAAAACCAAATTGGGGATTTTAATCTGTCACCCTAAAACCTCCATTTCTTCGCCCAACAATATTTATTTCTCTATTTATTTGCACCCAATTCCATGGACGAAACACTCCTTCATGGAATCAAATATGATTCTCACTTTGTTTTAAAACTCATACTCCATTTCCCAGATAGTATGTTTCACAACAGATGTTAACATTTAAATTGGTCAAATCGAAAAGTAAATTAAGAACAGAGTGAAAAATCATCATAATTTATTTTATATTTTAAAATTGACACATCCAACTTATCTTTACATTTCACCATATTTCAAAGTAGGGAGAAAGATAAAGAAAACTACTCAGACCTCATGAGAAAAATACGACAAAATATGAATTTCATAAATAAAAGAAAGTTTATACAAAAATAATGCACGAACACTACTTATCCTTAATTCTTCCTCAAAGCAAATCCCTTATAGCCTCTCTTGGACTCTTTATCTCTTTACAAGAGTCTTGATTCTCTCTTGAAAGAAGTAGGGAAGAAGAAATCTCTCACTTCTCTTCCTCTCTAACAACTCTTAGGAGAAATCACACTTAGACTCACCACACTAAACAATACACACAATGAAACGCTTAAGAAAACTCAATGGCACACTATCCCCCCTTTTTATGATCAATTTTCCCTCTAAATAAAGCATAATGTCAGTTTTTCAAGAGTTGTATCCAATAACTCTTCAAAAAGCATCCAAATTCATTGAATCTTCTAGAAATTCACCCAACATCGACATTGGCGTCGTTGGCGCCTATGGTCTGATTTATTCCCTGTGTTCTCTGTCAAATGGCGCCATGGATGATATGATCATATGATATGAATATGCATCACTTAAATTAAAAATTATATTGATTGCCACTTTCTCCCATTGAAGATATTAAGGGCTTAGTAGTGATCTAGGCTTGATGTTTAAACTTGTTTGATGGTAATATGATTAATGATAAACACCTCTAAGAACTAAAAGCCTTACTTTAGTGGTTGTTAAAGAAATCTTTAAGGACGTGAGCTTGCCTTAGGGGCATTCACCTGTATAACTCTTAAATGAAATATGAACTGAATAATTGAGTACTCTGCTCTTAGGAAAATTAAAATGTCAAAGTTCACTGAGTAGCCGGGAAACCTTTTTAAATTGAACTCAGATGATTAATGGAACAATATAATAAGTCCAAAATGAACTCAAAATGTTTCAATAGATCTTTAAAGTAGTTTAGGGTCATCCCCCGAACACTTTGTAATCTCTTGGACATTTTGAAGGACAAATTGAACTTGCTATATTTTGCTCTAAAATCATCCACTATGATCTTTCGGGACCCAATAAGTCATAGCTTGGATTCTGTTAGATACAAATTCATCCACACTTGTAATTTAAATTTCATGCAAAATCAAATACTTCTTGCAAAAAGATAATCCTTCTGCGGGAATGTCAAGAAGATGAAAGTACGCTTTTATAGTATTATTTAATTTCTGTCATCTTAATTTATGCAATGTAATTTTGCCACAAAATAATATAACTGATTGGTTGTGAAGTTTACTTTACTTTCAAAATCAAAATAAAAATTCAAAATTAATCAACTTTTTTCAAAGATCTAAACAAATTTGTTTCAAAGGTAACCATAAATCATTTGAAATGTCACTAGATATTAAATGTCATTTTGATATTACGAGAGTCCCTCGGACGAGGTAACCCACGCTTGCTAATGAGATATTACTGGTTTAAATGGGTTACACAACTCCTTTAAGCTATGTAAATTCAAAATAAAATAGTGATGCCAAAACAAGGGAACTGTGGCATCCTAACCCGTGTCGCTCTAATAAAGTTTAACCCCCCATAATGATTGAACATCAACTTGTCATTTAAACCCTTAAACCTTATACTTTAGATATTCTACTTCACTGAGGAGCCTAGAGTTAACTTTGTGGGTAAAAATCTACAACAACATGAGGATCTAATACAACACATCTTTCCTTAAAATTAAATAAATCATAGGATTTTTAAGTCTAGTGCGACATAAGTTGTTTGCCTAGTGCGACATAAATCCTCAACTTTTTCTTTAAATATTGTATAGGTCTACTATATAATTTAAACCCTAATTCAACCTAGGATTCTGACGTTGTCATTCGTCACGACCTAAATCCTCCATCTTTCAAGCTATTTGTGTGACCGTCTTGCATAATTGTTAGCCCTAATTAATAAAATTGGTAGGATATAACATTTAAAATAATTCTCTTCAAAATTGAAGTCAAACCATGAGATAGTTTGGGAAGTCAGCAAGGTTCTCCTTATGATTTGTGACATCTCATAGTTCTTCTTTCTTTGGATTACAAAAATAAATGTTCCAAATTTGAGTCATTTCCATTTCACACCTCTTAGTTCGATCTTTTGAAAAGTCCTATCCCTTGAACTCCTTGAAGACAATATCACCTGATTTTTTATCGAGAGTTTTTTTAGATGACTTCGGTTATCTAAGATGTAATTAACTATAGGGGTTTTCTTTTATAGGAAACTCTTAATATAAACCCTATGAATTTTTTGTATTAAATAAGGGAACCTGTTGGTCAACATAAAAAAAAAATGATTTTTCACAGACTTAAAGGGATGTCATAAATTCTTTTGTTTATTTAATGGAGCCTTACCAGTAAGTAGTGTGTCTTCCCTTCAGGATAGATGCATTACTTGCTGTTAGGCTGATTTATTTAAACTATTGAGGATATGAGATTAGCCTGGTCTTATATTTTTAAAATCTAAAATACTGCGTTTTCCTAATTTATATATATGTAAATTAAATTAAACTCGGCGTCAGGATATCCATTTCAACGACAAACAAATTCCAATTTGGCGACCAACAACTTTTGGCTTCTTCGCCGAGGAATAGTTTTTCCTTCCATTTAAAATAGGGGATCATGTCTCCATACATAAGTAATGTGTTCATTGTTGACCTCATTTCTGGATGAGGTCTTTTTGGTCTCTCCTTAGAGCCTAGGATATAGCTTTAGGCTTTCCCCATTCGACTCTCTTAGAGGACTAGTACGGAACCCACACCATTTAGAAAATTTAAGCCACCTCGTCACTCCTTCGAGTTTCGCATGGGCGGTCCCAAATCCTCGGCATTCCGTTGAGTTGATCAGGACCGACACATGAAACTTGAGTGGAGTTCCTACATTAATAGGAGCAGCCCCTAGGGAACCCCTTTACAACCTGAACACTCGATAACGCCTCTTTTTGTGTACTCACTGCACCATATACGACATTGACTTGATTTCACTCGCCCGTCGTTCAGACGACCTTGGATAACAAAATAGACTGTGCCGACCCTTTTGGAACATCGACTTTAGCTAGAAATGGCACCCATAGTGCTGTGGTTCCACACTCGCACGAAATGCACAAAAATCGATGCACGTTTCTTTCAATTAGCGGGGCACGGGTTCGGGATTAGCCCAGGCTTAATTTGAGCTCGACACAGACTAAACAAGAGCCAGGATTCTTTTAAATTTCAAATTTTAAAAATTCAAATTTAACCGCCTAATTCCATCTTAATTAGATTTGATTAGGGGTTAATATTTACCTAATATAACTGCCCCTGCATGGAAGACATTCAATAGCCAGCTAAATACACCTGTAACGGCTGTGAGAGAGGCGCGGGATACAAATCTTGTTATTTTCCTTTCTACTGGGGGATTCGATAGAAGCGATACTCCTCCTCTGTTTGATCCTGCACTTAATTGGCTCTCACCTCCCCCGCACAAAGCAGCTCGAACCTTTCCCTTGCTTGCCTCTACTACCCGACAAAAAACCCTCGGCCCGCTCTCTCGAGCGCTTCCTCCCTATGCCCAAAACCTTCCATTCGAGCCTTCAGACGCCGCTCGCCCCAGCCGCTCAACGAGCCGCTCTCCTGCTTGCCTCATGCCTACTTGACGCTCTCGATCCCGCCTTCCACGTCGAATTGCCCGCTCGTCTCTCCTCCCTCTGCATTGAACAAAACCCCCCGCTCGATGCTGTCTCCCGGCTCGATCCTGTAGAGCATCTGCTCGATCCCGTCTCCCGCTCAATGCATTCACCTGCTGTTCTCTTCTTCTGCTTGAGCTTGCTTACTCATTCTTCTTGGCACAGAGACCCCATTCAGCTCTGCTCGATTCGATCATCGCTTTGCTCATAGGCCCGTTCTCGAGAGACCCAATCGATTCATTCCACCTCTGCACCAAACCCCACCTACTTGATTTTCCCTTCCGGACACAAAAGAAGCTCCTTTCGATACCAGTTTTCAGCTCTTCTACTCAATTTCGGGCGCCTCACTCCCTCTCGAGATAGATCCCGCTCACCTCTCTGCATCCAAAATCCTTGCGAGCTCTCTACTTCTCAACACACGATCTTCCTCCGATAACATCTTCCACCAATAGCTGGCCAACCCACATTTTTTTTTATCCAGCTAACTGCAAGCTTCCTCCCATTCGCAAAGGTAGGATTCTTCCCCCCTTCCTTTTTGGGCACGAGCAACTTTCTGACATCTTCCTCTTCTTGGACTTCACGGTATGCAATTAAATTTTCTTGCCTACCAAACTGCAAAAACTTGTCTTTCTTCCAATTCTGATGGATGTGCTTTTCTTCGGCATATATTTTCTCTGATACTTTATTATCATAATTGACTGGCTGTAACTTACGAACTTATTCATGTATTTTTTTATCAGCATATATATATATATATATATATATATATATATATATATANACTATTTTGGAGGAATTAAACTCATCATTTTGGGGATGTTTTAATTGTTGTTTTGGTGGAATTAAACCCCTCATTTGGGGACTATTTTAATCGTTGTTTTGGTGGAACTAAACTCATCATTTGGGGACTATTTTAATCACTGTTTTGGTGGAATTAAACCCCTCATTTTGGGACTGTTTTAATCACTGTTTTGGAGGAATTAAACTCATCATTTGGGGGATGTTTTAATCGCTGTTTTGGTGGAATTAAACCCCTCATTTGGGGACTATTTTAATCGCTATTTTGGTGGAACTAAACTCATCATTTGGGGACTATTTTAATCACTGTTTTGGTGGAATGAAACCCCTCATTTGGGGGGTGTTTTAATTGCTGTTTTGGTGGAACTAAACCCATCATTTGGGGACTTTTTTAATCACTATTTTGCTGGAATTAAACCCCTCATTTAGGGAATATTTTAATTGCTATTTTGGCGGAATTAAAACCATCATTTGGGGATTCTTTTAATCATTATTTTGGAAGAATTGAACACTTCATTTGAGGGTTATTTTAACCACTATTTGGGTTCATAAGAAGCCACCTAGGAGCTTTCTACCCCGATTTTGGTTTGTAGGAAGCCACCTAGTAGCCGTCCATCATGATTTGGGTTCGTAAGAAGCCACGTAGGAGATGTCTACCACCATTTGGGTTTGTTTGGAAGCCATCTAGTTGCTGCCCACCTCTGTTCGGATTCATAAGAAGCCGCATAAGTATTGCCCATTGCTTTTTGGGTTCATAGGACTTCATACAGGCACTATTTGAAATTCCTAGCTACTTTTCGGAGTCGTAGGATCACCGTACACATTCACTAGTTGCTTACCGGAGCTGTAGGAGATCGTAGGATCACCATAATAGCTTGCTAGTTACAGTTAGGAATTGTAGAAAGCCTTAGGATCACCTCTTTTGAGTTTCTGGTTATTGCTACAACTTATTCTACTGTTTACTGTTTTCATCTTTTCTCTACAATTTTTTTTAAAATTCCCTGCAAATTATACTGTGCTTTGTGAGTTGAACATGCAACAGGGATAGTAGCAGCAGATACACCACGTACGTAGGTACATTTTATTTATTGTTGTTTCTTTATTACAATTATTGTTGCCCTAAGACTTTATGCCGGTACTAAATACAATCTCACTTTCAAAAAAAAATGATTTTTTCAAAATTAAATAAAAAATTCAAGAAAAAAAAGAAAACATAACACGTTCTTTCAAACTTACGGGAGTCCCTCGGAGGAGGTAACCCACGGTTGCTACGGGATCTCCCCGGTTTAAATGGGTTTCATAACTCGTTTAAACTAAGTAAGTTCAACATAAAATAATGATACCAGAATGAGGGAACCGTGGGATCCTAACCGGTGTCGCTCTAATCAACTGGAACCCCCCAATGACAACCAAACTGAGACATTGAGACACACCTAGTAAAACTGTTTGAACTTTAGACTTTAGGACTATCACTGTGTTGAGAAACTCGGAGCGACTTCGTGAGAAGCATGGCAAGGAGTTCGGAGCGAACTACAAGTGGAGGTGGTCGCTATTCTACAACAGTAAAATGAGTCTACACCAACTTTCCTAGTTTAAACAACCTATAGAATTTTGAGGTAGCTCACCTAGAGCGACGTAAAACATCACCCTCTTTTAGGCTCCTACACAACCATGTTGTGCAGCGTAAGTCCTAACTCGCCTTAGGTTCCGAGGTTATCATCTAGAATGACGTAAAATCTCTTATATTTGCGGGCTATTGGCATAACCAGTTATTATACAAATGTAAGTCCCAAATAATAAAATTGACAGGATTCAAAATTAAAATAAAATTCTTTTTAAAACACAGCCACACATTAGGATAGTTTGGGAAGTCACTGAGGATTCCCCTCTGAATCTGTGACATCCCCTACCTTTTACTTCCTTTGGACTTCTGAAAAGATTGTTCTTACTTGATCCATTCCCACTGGTTTTTTCACGTCCTACCATGAATACCTGAACTTTGAATTCTTGAAGACTAGAACCACTGATCATTATCGAGAGTTTTCTTAAGTGATTCCCGTCATTTGGGATGTAATTAACTATAAGGGCTTGCCTCTATAGGTAACTTGGAACCAGGTAAAATAAACCCTATTTAATCTTCTTACTAAATAGGGGAATTTGTCGGTCACATATAAAAGGTTTGCAGACCAAATGGATGTCACAAACCTCGTAGTTTGTATGATTGGGTCCACCGCCGTGGGGTACACTTATCTTTCGAGAAGGTGTAACATTTGTGGTACTGGGCACGATTATACAAATTATTGAGCAAATTAGATCGAATCGGTCTCATTTTTTACTTCAAAATTAAAATACACTATTTTCATAAAATTATACACCTTATAGGTTAAATTAAATCATCTACTTTTCAAATCTATAAAAATACTTTTCGAAATCAAAAAGTTGACCGACAAATTCTGGCAACTCCGCTAGGGACTACTTTCTCTCTCCTTTTTTTTATCAGAAGGTTTTCTCTTCATACATTGGTAGTGTGTCTATGTCCCTCATAGGCCTGACTACCATTCTTCCGTTGGCGTGCCTCGCTCATTTCTTCCTTGGGCAGGTATAGTCAACTCTTTTAGATTGCAGAGCCGTCTGTTTAAGCATCCTTAAACGGAAGGGTTCTGGATCCTTTAGGGTTTAGTATGGGTTGGACCCCCAATAGGTGTGTGGTAGGTTTCGATTGATTTATCGAAGCGAGTTTGATGCGAAGTCACCCCTCCAAATTCAAAACAGGGTCCTACGCTTCATTCCTCCTTGGGTTTGACTTGTTGTGAACAAGTTATACTGGAATTTCACTTTCATAATCCTTCATTTAAAGTCCACGCAAAATAAAAAATTTGAAACAAAATTTACAGGAATAAATTTCAAAGGATACCCAATTCATAAGATAAGTGCGTTAACTTGAGTACTTTTATTGAAATTACAAGGAATTAGACGTCACTGACTTTCAAAAATTCTTCAAATGAAAGAGACAATGTTTTCACCAAAGTTGATCTTTTATTTTGCCACCGGAATGGAGTTTGCTGTTAGCAAGAGCAAGCTTCCTGACTTGGCAGTCATTAAGTTTGGACAAGGATTCGATGATATTGAAGTCAAGTTCGGGAACGTTGTCGTCGCAATTGTGAAGTCTGGAACAGACAGGACCGTCTTGCCTGTTGTTCAATTTAACTTGAAACCTACTGAGGAATTTCCCCATCTGAAGAGGGTATTGCTTGTAAAAAAAAAACTCTGTTGTTACTGTAAAAATCTGCTGCCAGATGCGTTGGGACTGCTCCTACGACTGTTTCTATTTCTACCACTGGATTCACCGCCTCTGTTCCAGTCGCTCCGCTAAACAAAGGAAAGGAGATTATGTCCAAATAAGTGTCACTCTATTTTCCATATTCGAGATTGGGTCCAATTCAAAGTACATGCAACTAACCAAGACACGGGAAATGAGACACAACCAAAAAATTCTAAGGGCCGAGAAGGAAAAAGACACGGAGTTGGCTACTACTGACACCGCTCTCCGACTGGAAAGACAAGTTACGTGAGACCTCACCTCTAATCATGGAGTTGGTTTCACCAGTTGACTGCTACCTACGGAGAGAATGGAGTCTATGAGATTGTTACCACAACACTGTCACCATCTCTCCATAGTAGTCCAAAGTCAGTGATGAAATTCAAATAGAAATCTGAGAGAGTAACAATAGTGGATAAAGGCAAGCTGTCAGTACAGATTCTAGCTGAGCAACCTCGACAGATTTACCAGCATCCACGCATAGCCAAAACTACAACCGATAACATCTGCAACAGTACAACCCGCAACATGGCAATCACTCATCCCAGCAAGGGTCGCATCATCCTCGTGCGATGCTTCTTTACCCACCGAGGGGAACACCACAGATGAATTTCAAGACCTTACCTAAAAGAGTTTGATGTTGTACAATACCCAAAGGGTTTCGTGCCACCATTGTTCAAGACCTTTGATGGGATTGGAAGCCCTCCACAACATGTTGCACACTTCTGATTAAGTTGCTGCAACGCGGGGGGTATCGATGCACTTTTGTTTCGTCAATTTGTGAGCAGCCTCTCAGGAGTCGCCTTTGATTAGCACGCAGAACTACCCAATGGCCCAGTGAAAACATTTATAGAATTAGAAGACCTCTTTGTTAAGCGGTTTGCTGGAGTTAAACACCATATCACCGTCGGTGATCTCATGGTGGAGCGACAGAAGCCAGCCAAAACATTGGTGGACTACATTCTACAATGGAGAAACTTGAGCATGAAGTGCGAACCACCGCTTCAAGAGCAACACAATCAAGATTCTTCTGAAGATCATCCACGGTCCAGTGGCCTTTATGCTTAAGGGGTTCACAATTAAGACATTTGAAAAAACTACTTGCCAAGGCCGAAAGTCTACAAGAAGAGGCCAAATAGTTGGGATTTCTAGATAGAACCGAAAATGTAAATCTAGTGAAGAAATTTGAAAAGAAGTCAAGAACAGTGGCAACAGTGGCAACCAATGCACATGCAAGCCGAAAAGGCTCAACAGACATACCAGCGTCCTCAACAACGGGATTAGCATTCGTCTCAGTAGAGGCCCCACTGTACAGACAGAGGGCCGCTTTTGATAATGACAGAATGGATGAATAAGATATATCCATTCAAGGATGAGTGAGTGGGGAAGATGTTTCACTTCTTGCTGAAGAAACCAAATTGAAATTGCCTAGACAATTTTACAACGAATATAAAAAAAAGTTATCTCGAACGTTCAAAGTTCAATTTTAAAATTGGTGACTCAATAAATATTTCAAAGGATTGACAAGATCATGACTTGAGGGGAGGATGAAATTAATGCTCTAATGACCATGTCCTACACTTTAAAGAATTTGGACTGGGTCCTAAGTGAATTTCAAAATAAAACAGTGTGATTTAAATATGAGTAATCGATTAAGGATATGACAAATCTCTTAATCTTCTGCCAAGTGACTAAGTCTTGACTTTGGAACGAGCTATAATATCCCATAATTTATCTTAAGAAATATTTGAGGATTATTGAGCAGGGCAGTTTGGACATTCAAAATCATTAAAAAAAATATGCTCTACCAGATATAGTAATTCTCAGAAAATAGAAGGAGCCAAGGAAAATGATACAAAAAATGGATTATGTGGAAATCTCCTTGAAAAAAGAATGCTTGAAGTGGGCAAAAAATAAAAAAAATTGGTGTCTGAGCTTAGACATTCAAGATCATTAAACATGCTCCACCTGATATAGAACCTATCAGAAGAAAAAAGTGGGGATAGCAAATGAAAAAAAATTACGTGAAAGTCTCCCTAAGAAGAAGCTTGAGGTAGAAATATAGTCAAAAGTTGGTGTCTGAATCCTCCACTAATCATTAAAACTTGAAAAGTTCCCTTAAGAAAATTCTTCTGATGTTATACTCTAAAAAGAGTTAAGTGATTATGTGTTTTTTGGTTGACTATTATTTAACCCAAAAATATTTTTAGGAAATAAAAAACATTTTGATCACATGAGCAGAAGTTTTGAAATCTGTTTAGGCCCAGAAAGAAAGAACTAAAGTAAATGACTATGTCATTAGCAAACTAATGGAAATTCAACCTTGAAGTCATATCTTTCAGTGCCCAGAAGACTCAACCCCGACAAGAATTGAAGAACGTCAAAATGATTCCTCAGAACAACGTGGACAATCTTTACACAAATCAGTGACGAAGCAAGCAACAACTACTACAACGACAGTACAAGGTTGCAGCCTCTCGAGTAGTGACGTCCTTAAAAGTAGCACATCTTTATGTGTACTTGAAAGAATATAATTCTAATAGTACCTTAAAGAATGAGTTATTTTTACACATGACTCCAGTCAATTGAGAGTACCTCAAGAAGTACTATGCATTCTGATGTTTTAAAGACAAAATTCTGTCCTTCGAAACACAGATGCTGCACCTGTCTAAAACTAGGTCCAAATCTTATAACAAATGCAACAAAGTAAAATTCAAGGTCAAATAAATCTCAACATCAGAATGAAATGAAACACAACACCGAACCAAACAAGCAAAATAATAAAAAATCAAAATTTTGAATATCGCTTAAAATTTCAACCTGGTTAGCTTGAGCCTTCTCAACCTATCACCAGCATCATTTCTCTTGGCCTGAAGTTTCCTCCCACAGGAAATCTAGGTCCTATTGCTCATGTGAATGAGCCTTGGCTGGTTCTACGGAACCACATCTCTTATCGCATGGACATTTTCTTCGATCGCCACTTGGGATTGATTTAATTCTCCGACACCCTTTTCCCAATATGATCGACTTTTTCTTGGGATTTGGCGTAATTTCCTTGATGGTTGTCATTTCTCTGCACTTCACAAACTTCTACTGATATTCTCCACACTGCATAAATTTTCACAAATTCAACATAAACTTTCACAAAATTTAATTTCAACACTGTAAATCTCTGCACAGGCATCTCAACAAAATTCTGCACTGCATTAAGTTCCAAATACATTTTTCACAACTCTCCTAAATCCACAAGAATTTCACAAACTTCCCACAAATTTTTCACAAATTTCAAACTCCAAATTCATTTTTTTGCGGAGAGGAATAAGACCCCCTTCAATGGATGTTAAGGATTCCCGCTCCTCCTTGCCTCTTTGGTTGGATGTAAAACCCCCTTAAATGGATGTTAAGGTTTTCCTTCCTAATGTTGCCTTAAAGTTCAAATTTTTGCAAAGTGGAATATGACCCCATTCAATGGATGTTAAGGCTTCCTACTCGTCCTTACCTCTTTGGCCTATCACCATTATCATCTCTTGACTCAAAATCTTCTACCATAGAAACTCTGGGTCCTTCTCTTATACTTTGTTCATGAAATTTTCATGAGACTTCTACTCTACGATAGCTTGTAGAAAGGGTCTGACGGTTCTAATCTACATCACTGAACCTTTCTTTTATCTTCCTACTCATCGTAGGACAGACCACAATCATTGTGAAGTTGCACAAATTTTCACAGTTCCATAATTTGCACGAATTTCCACAACCTTACTACAGTATACACATTTTCGCTATCTCTAAGGGGCTGGAAATCACGCCCAGCGCCTTCCTCCCAAGTGTAGCAGACATTCATTTCCTGATAAGCTCTTGAGTTGGGATTCAAGTTCAGTGCTTTCCCACTCCTCCTGATCATTTTGTCACCGCCTAGGTTGGATGTGAGTCCTAGTGCATTCCTTCCTAATGTGATAGGCATCTATGCTACTTGTAATGTTGGATATTAGTCCCAGTGCCTTCCTTCCTGATGTAGCAAACTTCTTGAGTTGGAAGTTAGTCCCAGTGCTTTCCCACTCATCTTGATTATTTTATCACCT
This sequence comes from Phalaenopsis hybrid cultivar, assembly GCA_002079205.1. Classification (NCBI taxonomy): domain Eukaryota; kingdom Viridiplantae; phylum Streptophyta; class Magnoliopsida; order Asparagales; family Orchidaceae; genus Phalaenopsis; species Phalaenopsis hybrid cultivar. The sequence goes on from JXCR01102101.1 coordinate 68,279, forward strand.
TTTAGGTTGGATGTGAGTCCTAGTGCATTCCTTCCTAATGTGATAGGCATCTGCGCTACTTGTAAGGTTGGATATTAGTCCCACCGCCTTCCTTCCTGATGTAGCAGTCTTCTTGAGTTGGAAGTTAGTCCCAGTGCTTTCCCACTCATCCTGATCATTTCGTCACCGCTTAAGTTGGATGTGAGTCTTAGTGAATTCTTTCCTGATGTGACAGGCATCTGCGCTACTTGTAAGGTTGGATATTAGTCTCAACGCCTTCCTTCCTGATGTAGCAGACTTATTGGTTTGGAAGTTAGTCCCAGTGTTTTCCCACTCATCCTGATCATTTCTTCACTTCTTAGGTTGGATGTGAGTCCTAGTGCATTCCTTCCTAATGTGATAGGTATCTGCGCTACTTGTAAGGTTGGAAATTAGTCCCAGTGCCTTCCTTCCTGATGTCGTGGACCTCTTAAACTGGAAGTTAATCCCAGTCCTTTCCCACTCATCCTGATCATTTCGTCACTGCTTAGGTTAGATGTGAGTCCTAGTGCATTCCTTCCTAATGTGATAGGCATCTGCACTACTTGTAAGGTTGGAAATTAGTCCCAGCGCCTTCCTTCCTGATGTAGAAGACCTCTTGAGTTGAAAGTTAGTCCCAGTGCTTTCCCACTCATCCTTATCATTTTGTCATTGCTTAGGTTGGCTGTGTGTCCTAGTGCATTCCTTCCAAATGTCATAGGAATCTGTGCTACTTATAAGGCTGGAAATTAGTCCCAGTGCCTTCCTTCCTGATGTAGCGGACCTCTTGAGTTGGAAGTTAGTCCCAGTGCTTTCCCACTCATCCTGATCATTTTGTCACCGCTTAGATTGGATGTGAGTCCTAGTGCATTCCTTCCTAATGTGATAGGCATCTGCGCTACTTGTAACGTTGGAAATTAGTCCCAACGCCTTCCTTCCTCATGTAGCGGACCTCTTGAGTTGGAAGTTAGCCCCAGTGCTTTCCCACTCATCTCAATCATTTCGTCACCGCTTAGGTTGGATGTTAGTCCTAGTGAATTCCTTTCTAATGTGATAGGCATTTTCGCTACCTCTAAAGGTTGGAAATTAGTCTCAGCGCCTTCCTCCCTGATGTAGCAGGCATTTTGATCATCTCGTCACTGCTTAGGTTGGATGTTAGTCCTAGTGCATTCCTTCCTAACGTGATAAGCATTTTTGCTATCTCTAAAGGTGAGAAATTATTCCCAGCACCTTGTTTCCTAGCACACTTCTTGAGTTGGAAATTAGTCCCAGTACTTTTCAACTTATCTTGATCATTTCGTCACCGCGTGGGTTGGATGTTAGTCCCAGCGCCTTCCTCCCGATGTAGCAAACTTCTTGAGTTGAAAATCAGTCTCAGAATATTCCCTCTCAACCTGATCACTTTATCACCTATTACATTGGATTTCAGTCTTAGCACATTCCTACCTCAAGTAACGGACATTCCAGCTACACCTTAGGTTGGATATAAGTCCCAATGCTTTCTTCCCTAGCATAGAAGACATTTATCGATCAACTCTCAGGTTGGATACGAGTCTCCTAGTATTCCTTATTCAACCTAATTCCTTCTTACAAATATCCTCAGTGAATACTCTGCAAATTATCACAGCATCTTTCCGAATACCTTCACTACCGCTAGGGCCGGATCCTGTGTTTTTCGCCTCACTGTATCAGACATTCCTTCGACATTCACTTACTCAGTTGGGTTGGATGTAAGTCCCCGTTCCTTCCTTCCCAATGCGACAAAGGTTTTCATCACTATCTCTCGAGTCAAATATGCACCCTTGTGCTTTACTTCTTGACCAGGTCTCCACACAACATGAAACCGACCAAATCGACATTCAAATTTGAAAGCTTAAACTCACAATCACAATTTGAAAGCGCACCTTCAAATCTCCAGTGGAAACTCTCATTTCTCCACTAGAAGCCTTTCTTGAGCTAAGATTTCTGAAGTCAAAACCCTAGCTTGAGTTCGATTGCTCAATCCAGTTCAACATTTGGTTCGCTCTAAGTAGATCTACTTACACAGACTCTTTGGTTTTGTTGATCGCTTCGTTCAACACCAATACGCGCAATGTGCTTATCTCGCACACCACACCTATTGGGGGGGTCCATTTTTTGACCTCATTTATGGATGAGGTCTTTTTTGTCTCTCCTTAGAGCCTAGGATCTAGCTTTAGGCTTTCCCCATTTGACTCTCTTAGAGGACTAGTACGGAACCCACACCATTTAGAAAATTCAAGCCACCTCGTCACTCCTTAGAGTTTGCATGGGCGGACCCAAATCCTCGGCATTCCGTTGAGTTGATTAGGATCGACACATGAAACTTGTCAAGTTCCTACATTCATAGGAGCAGCCCCTAGGGAACCCCTTTGTGACCCGAACGCTCGATAACACCGCTTTTTGTGTACTCACTGCACCACACATGACTTTGACTTGATTTCACTCGCCCGCCATTCGGACGACCCCAGATGATGAAACGGACTGCGCGGACGCGTCCGGAACGTCGACTTTAGCTAGAAAAGGCACCCATATTGCTGTGGTTCCACACTCGCGAGAACTGTACGAAAATTGATGCACGTTTCATTCAATTAGCGGGGCACGGGTTCGGGTTAAGCCCGGGCTCAATTTAGGCTCAAAATAAGCTAAACACGAGTCAGGATTATTTCAAATTTCAAATTTGTAAAATTCAAATTTAACCACCTAATTCCATCTTAATTAGATTTGATTAGGGGTTAATATTTACCTAATATAACTGCCCCTACATGGAAGACATTCAATAACCCGCTCAATGCACCTGTAACGGCTATGAGAGAGGCGCGGGGTACAAATCCCGCTATTTTCCTTTCTACTGGTGGATTCAACAGAAGTGATCCTCCTCCTCTATTCGATCCTGCACTCAATTGACTCCCATCTCCCGCATGAAGTTGCTCGAACCTTCCGAGTGATTCCTCCCAAAAAAAACCCTCGGCCAACTCTCTCGAGTGATTCCTCCCTGCGCCTGAATCATTCCATTCGAGCCCTCAGACGCCGCTCACCCCAGCCCGCTCAACGAGCCGATCTCCTGCTCGCCTCGCGCCTACCCGACACTCTTGATCCCACCTTCCACGCCGAATTACCCACTCGTCTCTCCTCCCTCTGCATCGAATGAAACCCCCCGCTCGATCTTGTCTCCCGGATCGATCCTGTAGAGCATCTGCTCGATTCCGTCTCCCGCTCAACGCATTTTCCTGCTCTTCTCTTCCTCTGCTCGAGCTCGCTTACTCGCTATTCTCGGCACAGAGACCCCATTCAGCTGTGCTCGATTCGATCATCCCTTCGTTCATAGGCCCGCTCTCGAGAGACCCACTCGATTCATTCCACCTCTGCACCAAACCCCACCTACTTGCTTTTCCCTTCTGAATGCAAAAGAAGCTCTGTTCGATACCAGTCTCTAGCTCCTCTGCTCAATTCTACGGCAGATCTCGCTTGCCTCTCTGCATCCGAAATCCTTGCGAGCTCTCTACTTCTCTACACTCGATCTTCCTCCGACGACATCTTCCACTGGTAGCTGGCCAACCCACTTTTTTTTTATCCAGCTAACTGCAAGCTTCCTCCCATTTGCAAAAGTAGGCTTCTTCCCCCCTTCCTCCTTGGGTATGAGCAACTTTCCAGCATCTTCCTCTTCTTGGACTTCACGGTATGCAATTAAATTTCTTTGCTTACCAAATTGCAGAAACTTGTCTTTGTTCCAATTCTGACGCATGTGCCTTGCTTTGGCCAATATTTTCTCTGATATTTTATTATAATAATTGACTGGCTGTAACTTATGAGTTTATTCATGTTTTTTTATCAGCATATATAAATATATATATATATATATAAATAAATAAATAAATAAATAAATAAATAAATATATATATATATATATA